>JAOXYD010000135.1:16524649-16535807 GCA_028565735.1 Pinacopodium congolense | reverse complement strand
AATCATTATAATGATGTTTGTCGTAACTTTTGTATTTATAAATCTGGAAAATGGAAGCTTGTTGAAACTCTTGATGCTTGATTCCACCATTTAAACTTGAAGCTTGCTCACTTGCGTGGAAATGAAGTCTGGAATCTGAACAGTGGCTATGCTCTACTCCTCTTTCAATTATGGCTGTCGAGTATATATGTAAGGAAGGTTTTCACTTTTTTCCTTAGTTACCTTGGGTTAGACGCCAACTCTTGACCAAGATGATGCAATTTTGTTTCAAAGCAATAAAGCTTTGTCTTGTCTTCATTTGGAAAGCTATGTCGTTTTGTGTTTAAGGAAAACTATCTAAGCAATTAGACTAGCGCCACCTATCAGGAGAGGAGCCCCTTCTCTCACGTCCTTGCTCTTAGCTATTCTCACCTTAGGAAGCGCGAATTTCATAACTTTGAAAGCTAACCACGTTGGATGCTCTCCTAGATGCTTTAACTTGGCCTGCACCTGCGATGGTTCTCCCTTGCGACAGAAATGTTTTAGACCTTGGATTTTGACCTTGACCTTGACCTTGAACTTGAACTCCTTGAGTTGCGTAAAACTATTAGTTTTGGCATGCTTTGTTCATTACTTTTTCATTTTTACTCTTGTGGTTTTCCTTGTTTTTAATAATTAAAGGAATTTTAAACTTTTGTTCTAACTTTCATTTCTAACTCCAATTTACCCTACACAATAAATAAATATACCAATAAAATTCAATTCTAATCCAAAATTAACAATTAAATGATAAGACAAAAAAACACAAATAAAAATACCAAATAAACAACAATTTAATCTTAAACACATTAAGAAACAACTAACTTACAAATTAAACACTTAGAAAAACAAGAACTAAAACATAATTATTAACTTCCCCAAACTTAATCTTTTCTTGTCCTTAATCAAATGAAATACAACCATTCTATTCTATCACTTCATTTTTACAAAGATTAAAGCATGAAATCCCTCAAACTTTGGCCAATTCAAGTTTCAAGCTATTGCACATATCATGACAACTTTTCATTAGTGCACATAAGCAAAATCAACTTATGAAACCATCGCTCAAAGATAAATATAAACACAAAATGAATCTTCCTCACGATTTCATTCATCTCTCTCAAGTGTTTAATAGTTAGTGTTTCGATCAAACTTTCTACAGAAAACCACACTATCATAGGTTTGCTAATACACCAATTCTCCTCCACATTGATTACATGCTAAGATAGATCAAAACGAATTTGTTTAAGGTTATAATAGGAGTAGGGCTAACATGGATTAATAAGGGTTTAGGAGTTCATCACAAGTATTCATAAAGTACTAAATGTATAAAAGGGATAACAAAATAAACTTATGAGAAATGAAAATGGATAAAACTAACTACTCAGTACTTATTTTTATTACTAAATGTGATTCTTTTCTTTCTTTCCTTTTCTCTTTTTCTTGATTTTTTTTTCTTAACTCTTTTTTCTTATTTTTGAACAAAAATAAAGAAACAATGAACAAAATAGTAACTAAATGCAATGTTCTCTAAGACTAGAAATATCACTCAACTCATCTCAGAAAAAAAAATATATCCAGAAATTCCAAACTAATGCCTCACTTAGCACTCTATTAAACTTGTGATTGAGTAAGCTAATGGGGTTTGAGGTTTTAAAATAGGGTAATTTCAAGAAACAAAGTGCTAAAGGCTCAACGAGCCTAGCAAGGGATAATAAAAGGGTAGATTATTAAACATGAGGGTTAAAAGAAAAAGGGCCTTAATCATTTCTATCTAGCTTGCATTTAGTAGATTTGAATCGATTCAAAGCAAGTTCTGAAAGTGATTACCTACGAAAGCATCATACATACAAAGAAATGAAATGAATATAGAATGGAGTCATAAAGGCTCAATTCCTCACATAGGCTCAAATGACAATCCATTATACTTCTATACATGACCTCCTTGCTTAAGTGTCAAATTCTGAGTAAACTTATGCAACCAACTACTTTCATCGCTCAACATGGTTCACTCTCCACTCAAGTAACCTAATTTGAGTTAATGCATGCATTAATACCATTCCAACTATCTGATAGAATCTTATGGCAACACAATGATTCAAATGTGATTCCATTGCTTTAATAAGACAAAAAAACAATAAACAAAACACAAACACTGATTAAAACAACTAAAATAATGCAAATGATAATGAAAATGTCACTTAACCACACTTGAACAACACATTTTCCTTAATTTGGAAAGTAGAACACCAAAACTCAACAAACAACACATAAAAATACAAAACACAAAGAGATTAAGGGTAAGAAGGCTTATAGTGGTGTCCATCATTCCAAGTCACAAAAAAGTTTCTTCCTTCTTTGATCCTCCATCACAACGAACCTTCCGATAATGATCAAGTCACCTAAACATCAAGGGATTAAAAAAAACAAGCTGTAGATCAATCAAAACCAAAATCAAATCAAGCACAAAAAAATTAACAAAGACAAGAAAACTAAAAACAAACATGCTAAGTTAAGGTCAGTAGTTTAACCATCACTAAGTCAATCTTTTAATAGAATACAATTGAAGAAGCCACTCCCTTTTCTCTTGAAGGAAAGTCTCCAAGATAAAATTTGTCTTGATGCACAATAGCTCTGAATATTTTTCCTTTGGAGTCTTCTACCTTGAAAGTTCCATGCTTGTAAACTTGAACAACTTTGATTGGTCCTCCCCTCTAAATCTTAAGTTTAGTTGGAATCAACTTCAATTGTACTCTAAGCCTCTTCTTCCTCACCTTAACTACCCTCTTCTCTTGTTCCAAAATTATATCATTAAGAATACTAATGGGTAGTGGTTTTCTCTCACCTAAGAAAGTATACTCAATATACGGAGGTAAGGATTGTAACTTAAGCATAGTTGGTGACACTAAAGAGAATAGAGTAAAGGCATTCATTTTTTCTAAAGGTTCTTGATTCAACTTCTCATCCAAATCCTCCTTCGTTGTAACTTCTCCATTATCTTGCAATCTACCTTTCCCTTATGCTTCCCTTTTCACCCTTATCAATTACACATATCTTCATACAAGCATTTATTTTCACCAAATTTTTTAACTTCTTACCCATTTTAAACTTTACCTTCTCATCACCAATCCAAAGGATTAATATTCCCTTATGGACTTCAATCAAAGCGTTATCAGTGTTCATGAAAGACCTACCAAAGATCAATAGAAAACTTCTATCCTCCTCAAAATCAAGTACCACAAAATCAACTAGAATGAAAATTTTATCTACTTTCACGAGTACATCTTTAACCAACCTAAATGGATTCCTTATTATTTGATCCACCAATTGTATGAGTATGAAAATTGGCTTGACATCACCTAGCCCTAATTTCCTAAAAATGGACAAAGGTAACAAGTTAATGCTTGTTCTTAAATCACACAAACAATTAGACGATTCCAAGTTACAAATAACACAAAGTATAGTAAAACTCCATGGATCTTGTAACTTGGATAGCATGTGACTGGTGATGATTGAGCTACAACTTCCCATTAATGCCACCATTTGATTGTCTTCCATAGTACGTTTTTTAGTAGGATGTCCAGTAAAAACTTAGCATACTTGGAAAAATTATGTAATGCTTTTATAAATGAAAAATTCTTCACTTTTTCAAATAACTTGGAGGCTTATGTGTCTATTGAATTCCCCTGCAACCTTTGTAAGTAGGGGATACTTGGATTGTACATTGTTGGTGGGATGTAGGGCTTCTCCACCTCCTTTTCTTCTTCCTTTTCTTTCTCTTAGCTCTCTCTTGTGGCACTCTCACCATTTTGCATTGGTTCCTCAAGATCTTGCCTAATGATAACTTTAATGGCTTTCAACTGCTCCCTTAGATTAGCATCGGTGTTGCTTAGTAGGCTACCTACACTTTTAGAAGACAAAACATTAGTAAGTTGACCTATTTGTACCTCTAAGTTATTGATGGATGAAGGGTGGTTATTCACAATCTAGTTAAACTTTACCTCTACCCTTTTTTGACTCTCCTATTGGCTTGCAAATATCCTCTTCGGATTCTCTTCTTAACTTGCTAGTTTGGAGCCCAACATATCCATTAGCTTGTCCATCTTGTTCTCCAAATTCAGGAGGCCCTTACGGTCTTACTTGTCACCGGCATTGTTAGTACTCTAAGAAAAATTTTGGTGGTTTTCCACCCCAGATTGTAAGTGTTGGAATATAGATTGTTACCTCGTTATGGTTAGTATACAAAATTTATCTATTCAGTACCCCTAGCTCCCAATAAAAAATATTTTGTTATGCCATAATTGTCTTACCTACAAAACTCACATTGAAATTGTATGGCCTTTACTAAAGATAAAGAGACTCTTTGCATTTGATTCAATTGCTTGATGAGGGCTGTAATTTGAGCTTGTAATGCTGTCACCTAGTCAATTGGTATCATCCCTTTCTACTTCTTTGGCCCTTGTCTACTCCTCTCATAAGACCACATGTAATTGTTGTTCGCTAACTCTTCTAAAAGTTCGTGAGCTACATCAATAGTTTTTCTCATCAAAGAATCTCCAACGACTGCATCTATGATTCCTCTTGTACCCGGATTTACACAATTGTAGAATATTTTCAAACTAACTCTCTCGGAAGGTTGTGGTGGGGGAAGCTCCTCTGTAATTCCTTAAATCTCTCTCAAGTTTTATACAATGACTCCCCATCACTTTGTTGAAAATTAGTGATCTCCTTGATGGACTGTGTAGTCTTGGTCAAGGGAAAGTACTTAACTAGGAATGCTTGGGCTAGCTGCTCCCAAGTAGTGATCTGCCCTGAACTAAAAGAGTTATACCATGCTTTTACTCAATCCCTCAAGGTAAAATGAAACAATCTTAACCTCATAACATCATCAGACATCCCATTAAACCTGAAGTTGTCATAGATCTCCACAAAGTTAACAAGATGGGCATTGGGATCTTCATTGAATAACCCATAAAACCACACACAGCTCTGAAGTATGTTGAGGAGTGTCGGCTTGATTTCAATGTTATTGGCTTAAACCATAGGCCTTGCAACTCCTTGATGACTGAAACCTGGCTTTATAAAATCCATCAATGTCCTCTCAAGTCCTCCTTTCTCTCCTTCTTTTGTCATATTTCTTTGTAGATTTTCTTGAAGCTTAGCTCCCCTTAGCCTCCTCTTTTGTTAATTAATGTCAGAAAACTCTTCATCAGACCTTCTCATACTCCTTATATTCACACACTTACAAATACACAAGGAAAAGTATCAACAACTCTTAATTCAAAGTCGCCCAAACTAAACAAGATGTTAATTAAACAATCCCAGGCAATGGTGCTAAAAACTTGTTAATTGTAAAAATAATAACTTCTTTTACACTAAAAATCGTAAGTATATGGATCGTTAGTTGTAGTAAAAAGCTAATATCGTCCCACAGAGATTGTGCTTAGAAACTACTTAATTCAGTTTATGTTTTGTTTAAGGAACCAATTCAAACAAATTTAAAAAGATAAGTAAAGTAAAAACAAACAACTCAACCAATGCCAAAACTATAAACTAAAACTTGGAAAAGTCAGGATTAAAGAATAAGACTTATCATTATCCTTATTTTTTTCCCTTTGGTTAAATTGATTCAAGTATACTTGGCCTAAGATTTCCTAATATTTTAGCTACCCTTTCTCAAGATGCAACTAAATATCACTAGTTAAATGAATTAGGATTAACTTTAGGATCTCTCGATATACAAAACCTTTCCAAAAAAATTTAACTAGATGCGAAGCAATCCTATAGGCAGTGTATTAATCTGTTGAAATCTCTGTTTAGTAAATCAATACACTTATTATCTATCGGTTTATTAAACGTCAACTCTCGTTGTACATTTAACATAGATTACCAACTCACTATCTTAATTTGTTGCAAGGTTTAAGTTTAATACATAACGCAAACATTTATAACATTAAATCAACATCCAAAGGTTCATAAATAGTTCAAACAACAAATCATAAAAATAATTTAGCCGCTTATAATAGAAATAAGTTCATTTGTATCCATATTCTCTAAAATAGAAAACATATTGAAAAAAAATAAAATAAATACAATAATAATTTTCTTCCTTTTATATCTAAAAATCTGGGAAATGAAAGCTTGTTGAAGCTCTTTATGCTTGGTTCCGTCACTTAATCTTGAAGCTTACTCGCTTGCGTAGAGATGAAGTCTTGAATCTGAATAGTGGTTGCACTCTCTTCCTCTTAGAACTATGGCTGGCTAATATATCTGAACAATGGTTGCAATTTTTTCCTTTAATCACCTAGGGTTAAACGCCAACTCTTTACCAAGATGATGTTGTTTTGTTTAAAAGCAATAAAGCTTTGTCTTGCTTTCATTTGAAAAGCTATGCCATTTTGTGTTTGAGGAAAACTCTTCAGGTAATTGGATTGGTGTCGCCTATTAGGAGAGGAGCTGCTTCACTCACGTCCTTGCTCTCAGGCTTGTAAAGCTCTTAGCTATTCTCACCTTAGGAAGTGTGAATTTCCTAACTCTGAAAGCTAAACACATTAATTGCTCTTATGAGGCTTAAACTTGGCCCTCACCTTGGATGGTTATCCCTCTCGGGGAAAATGTTTCAAACCTCGGAGTTTAATTTCAAACTCGAACTAGAGCTCCTCGAATTACGTGAAATTTCTAGTTTTGGCATGTTTTCTTCATTACTTTTAGGCTTGACCACAGTTAGGTTTTTAACCGTCTAACCGGCGGTTATGGTTCAAAAATCGTAACTATAGTCAACAGTTTTAAACCATAACCATAACCGTTATTAACAGTTTCAGTTAAGGTTAAACTAATTTAAAAATCATGAACCGTCAGTTAAACCGGCAGTTTATTTACTATAAATTAATAAATAAAGTTAAATAAATTTTAACTTTATATTAAAAATATATATGATTTTGTGTGAAATTTTATTTGATAAAAGATATATTATTTTTAAAAATAAAACAATTTTAGATGAAATATATTATTTGAGGGAATACAATTGTAATTGTTGTGAATAAAATTTTACTAATAAAAAATATAATTATAATTATAAAAATAAAAAAAATGCACAGTGAACGTGCCCAGAAGCACGGTCTCAGACCGTGCTCACCCAGGCACGATGAGACCGTGCCTAGGCACGGTCACAGACCCTGCCTCAAGCACGGTGTGAGACTGTGCCAAGAGCACGGTCCCACACCGTGCCTTGGAACGGTCTCAGAGACCGTGCCCAGGCACAATCTCACCATGCCAGAATGCCAGACTGTGCTCAACGGTATGGACGTCTGGTGCAAATTTTTTTTTTTTTATAATTATAATTATATTTTTTATTAATAAAATTTTTTTCACAACAATTATAATTTTATTCTCTCAAATAACACATTTCATCTAAAATTGTTTTATTTTTTATCTAATTTTAGTGCATATTTTTTTTATTTTTTTATAATTATAATTATAATTTTTATTAATTTAATTTTTTTCATAATAATTATAACTCGTTTCTCTCTTAAGTAACATATTCCATTTACAATTATTTTATTAATTTCTATTAGTATTATTATTACTACTACTACTACATCTATTATCTTTCATTATAATTTATATATAGTTGTCATATATTTTAATTCATTTAACTTTATATTTTTATATTTAACTTATTATATTTTATATTTTTTAAAATTTCTAATTAAAAAATTTTAAAATTTAAAATATAAATTTAAAATTAATAAAACAATGATTATGGTTAAATCGACAGTTAAATCGTCGATTAAACCGTCACTAGCTGTTTTCCAACCATAACTTAAACCGTAAATTGACGGTTAAGTTAAGATTTATAAATTTTCATAAATCGTAATTGACGATTTTGTAACCGTAATCGAGAGTTTATTAACCATGATCAAGAATCGAAACATCAGGAGGAGCTTGATGATCAAGTTAGTCTCGATATGAGCATCAGAGCCCCACAGGCCAAGATGTGAAAATTTGAAATTAAAGCAAATAACGTGAGATTAAAGTTCTTGGTCCTGGTGACTTGATCAATGGGCTCAACAGACCTAATCCAGAAATTTTCAAGTTCTCCTACGGGATAGATCAATGCCCATTTTAAATCCGGCCTACGTTAAATTTAAATAAGTTCAGGCTTTGCTTGGTCTGGCCGTCTAGAACCGAAAGAACGGACACGTAAACCTCTCCAGTAATAAACGTCCACGATCGCCACATCGCCAGCTCTAATTTCATTGGCCGAAGCTATCCGTATCCTACATCTCATTGGTCCACGTCACCAACTATGACATGTTCTCTTTACGATTAACTGGAAATAAAGCTTCAAGACTTCAACCCCCCAAGTTCCTCTTTATAAAGCTCCCCCAATACCTACGCGCTTTCTCAGCGATGTTCAGATCTCCTTGAACGCTTATTTCGTTACTGATCTTCTTCCTGCCTGTAATCTTTAATAGAACAGGGCACCTATCTGGCTTAGAAGAACAAAGAACTACAGTAGTGTTAAGGAAGAGTTGACGCGCGATGGCTGGCTCGTGGAGAGCACGCGGCTTGGTTGTGACAGCATTCTTTGTCTTAGGTCAGTATTTGCTTTTGTTTTGCTTTGCGTGATAGGGATCACAGATCTGATTTATATTTCATTTTGAGTTTTTTTTTTTTCTCCGCTGCGCTTTGTATTTTAGATAATGCTATGGATTTACATATTGAAAATATTGAATTTGTTAATATTCATTACTAGAGTTGGATCTATGTGGACTTTTTTTTAATTTTCGATTGGATTTTAGCTTGTGAAGTTAATTTAATTAGATATTAGCTTGTTAGGCTTGTGCGTACGTGAAGGAAAATGCTAGCAGTAGTAGCGTGATTGAAAGTTTTATCTAGTTATAGTATGAAGTTAAAGAATGCCGCCACTATCACACGGCTTTGATGAAAATGAAAAACATTATATTAGCCTAGTAGTTTATATACTCTTTATTGGCAGTTTTTAATTTTCCTGTATCTAATCCATGTTTAGGCGATAGTATGAGATGGAAAGGTTATTAAATTCTGCAATTAACATGGTGAAACATTATTGTAGGATGTTTTTTTGCGATATCCGTTGCTAAAGAAGAAGCCACCAAGCTAGGAACGGTTATTGGGATAGATCTTGGTACCACGTATTCTTGCGTTGGTGTCTACAAGAATGGACATGTTGAGATCATAGCTAATGACCAAGGGAATCGTATTACCCCGTCATGGGTTGCTTTCACCGATTCGGAAAGGCTTATAGGTGAGGCTGCCAAGAATCAAGCGGCTGTCAATCCTGAAAGGACCATCTTTGATGTTAAGAGGCTTATTGGAAGAAAGTAATGCATCTGACTGAATAATTTTGGTCTTGTTTAAGTGATTAATTGAGTAGTATATGGTTATATATGTATTATGGAATGACAGGTTTGAGGACAAGGAGGTTCAGAGGGACATGAAACTTGTTCCATATAAGATTGTGAACAAGGATGGTAAGCCTTATATTCAAGTAAAGATTAAGGATGGAGAAACCAAGGTCTTTAGCCCTGAGGAGATCAGCGCCATGGTTCTTACAAAGATGAAGGAAACAGCCGAAGCATACCTTGGAAAGAAAATCAAGGATGCGGTTGTCACTGTTCCTGGTTAGTTATCGTTTCTGTATTTTTCTTTTGTCTCCTATAGACATTTCTTTGCTTTTACTTACTTAGCCTTGTTTTTCTGCATGCAGCTTACTTTAATGATGCCCAGAGGCAAGCCACCAAGGATGCTGGTGTTATTGCTGGACTTAATGTGGCGAGAATTATTAATGAACCAACGGCTGCTGCCATTGCTTATGGTTTGGACAAGAAAGGTGGCGAGAAGAACATTCTTGTCTTTGATCTTGGTGGTGGTACTTTTGATGTCAGTATATTGACTATTGACAATGGTGTTTTTGAGGTTCTTTCCACTAATGGTGACACACATTTGGGAGGTAAGAGTGCATCGGCCTTTTTCGAGTCCTCAATTCTGTGTTGCCTTAAAGATGCATGTCGTAAATCTGCACATGTTTTGATGATGTACATATGCTAATCTTGTTCAGGTGAGGATTTTGATCAGAGGGTTATGGAGTATTTCATTAAATTGATCAAGAAGAAGCATGGAAAGGATATCAGCAAGGACAATAGGGCTCTTGGGAAGCTCCGGAGGGAATGTGAGCGCGCCAAGAGAGCTCTCAGTAGTCAACATCAAGTCCGTGTGGAGATTGAATCACTTTTTGATGGCATTGACTTCTCTGAACCACTCACCAGAGCTCGATTTGAAGAATTGAACAATGATTTGTTCAGAAAGACGATGGGACCTGTTAAGAAGGCCATGGAAGACGCAGGTTTGGAGAAGAAACAGATTGATGAAATTGTTCTTGTCGGTGGCAGCACCAGAATTCCAAAGGTTCAACAGCTCTTGAAGGATTACTTTGATGGGAAGGAGCCTAGCAAGGGTGTGAACCCTGATGAGGCTGTTGCTTATGGTGCTGCTGTACAAGGAGGCATCTTGAGTGGAGAGGGTGGTGATGAGACTAAAGGTACCACTTCTCTAATTTTCTCAGTTTCAGAAATTATTGTCTCATGGCTGGCCTGTGACTTTTCTTTAAACTATGATTGATGTTACTCATGGCACGTTTGATTTCAGATATCCTTCTTCTGGATGTTGCTCCCCTCACCTTGGGTATCGAAACAGTTGGGGGAGTAATGACAAAGTTGATTCCTAGGAACACTGTCATCCCTACTAAGAAGTCGCAAGTTTTCACTACTTACCAAGATCAGCAGACTACCGTCTCCATACAGGTATGAATTATTGCTTATATTTGAGATTGAAAATGAAGTAGAGGAGCCTAGCTTATTTGATTTTGGTCTGATGCTAGGTCTTTGAAGGTGAAAGGAGTCTTACAAAAGACTGCAGGTTGCTAGGGAAATTTGATCTCAGTGGCATTCCTCCTGCGCCAAGGTCTTAACTTATTTCATTTAAATCTCTGACAATTGTATAAGCTTCAGCACAAATAGAATTTAATAATATTGATGTGTGTGTGTGTGTGTGTGTGTGTGTTTTTGAAGTTTAATCTGTAGCAATGTGATGAAATATT
>JAOXYD010000135.1:16497314-16516527 GCA_028565735.1 Pinacopodium congolense | reverse complement strand
CTTTAGACAAGATTAAATAGAGAAAAAGTAAAGTCTTAACCATAGCTTTGTTTTGATTTTGTGAAGGACTTTAATCAGACTTTAAATCTGTTTTAAGGCTCAATTAAATCATCAATCATCTAATCCATAGCTAATTTGCACGTTTGGTAATTTTTAGAATTTTTCTTAAACAATTAAAAATCATTTTTGAAGTGTTTAAGCCAAGATAGTCTAGTTTAAGTAGTTTTCCAATTTTTAATCAAATTGTCTAGATTTTTCCTAAATAATTGTAATCTGATCAATTTAGTAATTAAGCAAAAATTTTCCTATGGGTTCGACACTCGGAGTCTAAAAAATTACTCCACTTTATTACTTTTACGATAGGTGCACTTGCCTTAATTCCCTTGGTTTTCAAAGTAAAATCATTTGAAAATTACCCAAAGTTTTAAAGTCACCGAACCAACGTAAAACAAGCCATGAAGAGTGCATAAAGAGAAGAACAACATAAGCTCAGTTAAACACAAGATTTGTTGTGGGTGACTTTGGTTATGTAGCACAAGCACTTTAGAGTTTTAATTATTCTGACATTTTGTTGCATGTAAAAACATCATGTGAGCAGCCTAAATACCAAATTTCATGGCCATTGGAGCTGTATTGAAGGATTTATAGCAGAAACAATGAAGAGGGACAGAAGTTGTCAAATTCTAGGACATAAACGGGATTTGCAAAACAACATCATTTTATGTTTTTTAAGAACAAAATTGACCAAGTTGCTTCCAAAACATCCCCAAAAGCCCTAACATCCATCCAAGACATATTTAAGGAAAACTGGATGTATTTTCGTTTTATCTTTATTGTTATTTTATTTGGGTTTTGTTAAATACTTGTTAAATGCTTAGTTTTCATTAATATAATGTTGTTTCTTTAATTTTGTAGCATTGTTTCTCTTATTTTCTTTCTGATTTCTGTATTTATTTTCTATTTCCCTTTAATTTCATATTGTGTTGAGTGTTATTTTCATTATGATAACCTAGTTTTAATTAGGTTTGAAGGTATTTAATGGATTTATTGATGATAATTGTGAGAACTTAGATGGATTTTAACTGGTCATTGTGATTTATGCTAAGATTAAGATGGAATTAGGAATGAATGCCATGAATTAGGGATTTATTCATAGGATTGGCCATCTTAGATTTAATTTCTAGTTCAATTGCTAGGATTTAGCTTTTAATCCGTAATTGTTATTAGCAAAACCTATAAGTGGCGATAGTTTAATTGATTTTGTAAGTAAACTTAGTTGATTAGCTTATGATTTCGATTCTCTAAGTTACATAGTCCAAGCTTGTATGATTATGGCTTCAGCTAGTTATTCGCTATTGTGTTAATTCTACTACACAACTAAATTTAAAGAGCTTGTTACAGGTTTTCATGTAGATAGGAATATTTTCAGAACTTGTTAGATTTATCTAAAATTAAAGGAACTTAGAATGCAAGAGTTTATTTGTGGCTATAGGGTAGCATCTTTTGCATAGCACAAGTTATATTTTCAATGATCGATTGTAATTTATAAATCCAGATAATATCTTCTGCCCAACTTTCTTTTATTATTATTTGTTTCTTGTTCATTGTTTTATTGTTTGTTTTCTTTAAGTTAGTTCATTGTCTTTTAGTTCCTTCACATCTAGGGGTTTCTTTTCTTTTCTTTTTCCTTTGCGCAACATTAAGAATACCTGTTGAACACAACCAATTCTCTACAGGATGGACCCTAACTTATCCTGCTACATAGTGAGTTAGTTAGGTAAAATTTTATTATTCGGTGAGATTGCGATAGCTCTATCAGATTGGAACAAGAAAAAATCTTGTAATGTCATTATGCCAATATGTTTCTTTTTTATTAAAAGTAATATAGCTATCTAAAAAGCACTAATAAAAATAAAAGAGAAAAAAAGATATTAACTCCAAATATCATTAGTAAAAAGATAAAAGATCACATATTTGAGACAAATAAAAATGTATAATACAAATATCCTCGGCTATGATCTTGAATCTTAGATCTCTTATGCTCCTATATCTTATCAATATGTCTTTACTGATGGTCAAACTTGCTATTAATCTACAACAGTAGCTTATGTATTGTTCCTAGGGATATTTGAGAGGATAAGGAAGTCATGGAAACAACATCAAGTGTTTGATGTAAAGTAGGAAGATCCTACTTGGTAGGCTACTTATCGGAATCATCGTCCTTATCAAAAATAGGTTGAGGAGCTATAGGATCATCCAGCCTCTCGTGGTCCCTTAATGGATGTACATGTAGGTCATGTAAATACCCATGAATTTGACCTTATTTTAGTACCTTCAATGTCGAATAAAAGATTATCAAAGTAGCCAAAGGACATATTAGGATCTCTTCCTTAAAGCTTATGGAGTTAGTAAATAATCACGAATGAGTGTAATGTCTGTTACCTCTTATAAAGGATCTAATCTCAATGATGTCATTCTCCACCTTTTGCTCTATGTTAATATAAAACTCTCTATGTTAATATCAACTCTCAGATCAAGTTAGGGTAGTAAGGCCCATCTAAATGCAACACTAGCTCTCATCCTAGTGATCTAAACACCATGGAGATGTCAAACTCTATATCTACTATAAACATCAATATGTGATCTATAATCATCTTGTTGCCGTTATAGGCTTAGAATCACTAACATTGTCTACTGATATGAATCTCGAGGCTTCACATGTCAAGTGCTACCCTGTATTGGATGTGGGGATGGTCCTCAATGCCATTTGATTTAAATACTAAGGAAAATAAGCTGGATGGGTCACTTGAATATTCTGTTAAGGTATATTCTCTTCAATCACACTATCATTGAAATATTCCATTATCACTGAAATATTCCATTGCCACCGAGATATATGGTTGAGAAAATGCATTAGAGTGTAGATTTAGCAGCCAATGGAGCAAAAATTGCAAACAAAAGATGAGAAGAAACCATTCAAAATCTTTGAACACAGAAAAGAAGCTCTAGATTGTCTAGGATCAAAAACCATTAATTAAAACCAAAATTTTTACTTAAATAGGAGTCGAACCAAACTATCCCATGGCTTGAGTCATGACCATGGGACTTCCTATGATGTTCAACAATCAAGATCATGGCCAGAGTCATATCACTCTAAACAAATTTTACTCCTTATGTCCTCTCTTAGCAATTTTCATGGCTTATATAGTGGCCTTAGCATAAGATGTGGAACTTACTAACTTGATACTTTTCTTCCCTCTTTTAATTTCACAATACATTTATCTCCTTTTATGCATCAAAATGATCACTAAGAACTATAAAAACATGCCTTTTTTTACTATAATTATTAAGAGCAATATCACATTCAAAATTTATCCAAATAAGCATAGAATTCACATGAAAAGTACCCTTAAACCTAAGAATATGGCTATGAAAACATACCTAAAAAAAGTATATGATGAGTACTATCACTCTATTAATTCTAATTCTAAGCATTAGGTCCAAAAATTTGTAATCTTTATCTGACATCATTATATCAAAAATAAATTTTGACAAAAAAAAATGTAATTAGAAGTACAATTATTATTGCATTTTCATTAAGGCAATAGAATTCACGTCAATATATAAAGTGGCACTGCTATAAATGTGAGGCATCAAAATTTCTTGATTAGACAACAAAATATATGATGTTACTTCAAAATTTGACTAAAAAACATAATAATTTCAAACTTTAGCAACAATATTGAATATATATATAGCAACAGTCTGAATCTTTATAAGGAATTGAATTGATTTTGTTTAGACAATGGTATCTACCAACAAAAGTACCTGCTTTATCCTTTTATTAATAACTATATGTTTATATAAAAGAAAACAATATGTTAATGTAGAAGCAAACTCGTCTCATTGAGTAATCAAAAATCATGTAGACATTAATTTTCATAATACAATAATACAGGGTATTAAAATTAATTTTATATCTAAAATACAATAGTCAAAATATATTAATTTATGTTATATACAAAATACAATAACAAACTACATTAATGTATATAAAATCTAAAATACATAGCCTAAAATAAACTTGTGGAATTCAACATCAAATATATAACAATATCTAAAAATCATTATCTAAAGTGTTCACTTATCTTATCTTCCTTTAATCCATATGGAGTATTGCTACATCTTCTTTGTAAATAAGCCATAATTGGGCTATTTCATGTATAATTGTCCCTCACCAGATTAAAGATGGAGTAATACACTGATTGGACAGAAAACTCCAGTTGTCATCATTTCCATACTATTCAATCTTTAACAAATGCTCTTTGTGAGCATACTTATCCCACATTAGGGAAAATAGTGCAACACCTTATGGATCTAAACTCACATGACTAAAGGAATATAAAAAGGAAATAAAGGTTATGTCATTAGGTAATATACCACTCCTCACCAACATAGGAAGCAAATCAAGAGCCCTCCTGCCTTGGCCATGGTATCCATAAGCTGCAATCATAGAACTCCGTCAGACCACATTCCTTCTTTACATGATATCAAATATCTCACTCACAAGACTAACGCTCCCAAACTTAGTGTACATATCAATCATCAATTTCCTGAGTATCACATATATTGGAAGTTTATCTACATGTATATAATCATGGACAAGTTTAGCCTTATTCTCAACACCAAATTTAGCATAAGCATTGGCAATAGTTACCATAGCAATATTATAAGGAAAGACATCTTGTTCTATCATCTAATCAAACAAAACCAACAACTGATTTGCTTTCCTATAAATCATTGCTATCAAAGTCAGTAGATCCCTACAAAGCATTTTATCAAACATTTTCCTAGCATCATCAATCATCTGAAAATTCACCTATATGTCCACAAAAACAACAAATATAAAACAATTCTTTAGCAATCCACACTTTAAAATAACATAATTAGTCAAATTACTCACAAGTTATCCCAAATCGTCCTTACAAGCCTTTATCACAAAAGGCAAAATGAACACATCAAGTTGAGACCTTGATCTCATAAACACTTTAAAAGTCCCAAAACAATGTGTATAATCACCAGCTGGCAAACCATCCAACCATTACGCAAGAACTTAGAGTAACTGAATCCCATTAATAGAGAATAAAGAATAGAAAATAGAAGAATACACAACCAATGTATATAATAATGGACAAAAACAACCTATGAAATTAATGGGAAGGTACAAGAGAAGAGGAAAACTTACAGATTGAGTGCATGACCAATGAGAGAAAAAAACAAAGAGGACATTGTTGTTTACGTCTGTAAAATATGAGCATTAAGGTTAAAGGAAGGGTCAAATAAATAATAACTTTTTTCTTTAATTTTAGGGTTAAATGAAGATAAAGAGGATTAAAGATTAAAGGGTCGTTATTTAACAGGCCTAGATTTAAAGGTTAATAGATTTTCAATATATTTTATTTTCTTTTATTTTTTCATTTAATTTTAATCATTATCTTATTTATTTTAGTTTTAAAATCCTAAATTTTCTCCCTCTAAATAAGAAATTCAAATATTTAAAAATATCTAATTTTTCCTATTAAAATGTTTTTAAAATTAAGTTTACTAAAAAATAAAGTAAAGTGTAAGAATAATTAAAGGAAAATAACATTTCTAGAATATCCAGATGTTGAAAATAATAAAACCATATATATATACATACATATATATACACACGAATACACAGTTTGAAATATCAACGCTTTAATTGTTATTTAAAATTATTTAAAGTAACAACAGTTATAATTGTTGTGTATATACGATTTCAATGCAAGAATTTTTTAATTTTATTTCCATTTTCAATATATGATAACAAATTTTTATTGTCGTTGTGTCTTAATATTATCAAAAGCAATACTTTAAAAACCGTTAGCAACACGTTTTAAAACTGTTACAAATCTATTGTTGCCTAAAGTTCTTTTTGCCATAGTGCATGTTAAGGTTTATGCAAAAGTTAATCAAATAATAAGTATTCTTTATATCTGAACCAACAAAACTAAAAAGTTCATCTTCTTTCTTCTTGATATTTCCCTATCGTTATAGTCATCCACTAGAATTTTTACAACACTTCAAAACTTCTAATTGGCTCTATCAATACATTCAAAAAGCTTGTTAAGTTCTTCATCTGGGGTTTGATCCATTACATTTAAAAGACAACCGCAAAATTGATCATCTGGAGTTATACCTAATTGTAGAATTTGATTGATTGTATTTAGAACATCACTTGTAAGTTGTGTTCTTCCTATAACACTGAGTAGATGACATCAAAACAAAAGTATTATACTCAAAACATGTTTCCTTAATCTCATGTAAAACATTTTCAACCTCAACTATCTTACCACTACATAAGAACATGGTAACCAAAGTTGAAAAACTTCAACCATCAAGCTTGGTCCACAGAGTCTTCATAAATCTCAATTCCTTCCACATAAATCTCAATTCCTTCCACATAGCCAAGATCAACACACAAATATAACAAAAATGGGTTATGAAATTTTGGTTATGGGTTTGAACAGTAGTTACATAATGAATTAAAAAATATATGAAATAAGAAGGGTGAGTTATAAAAAATAGTTGTTTTCAAAAAAATTTTAGTGCCTCACGTGTTTAAATTAGCATACGTCATAAATCATAAGGTCCTTAGACTTTATTTTGGTTTGAACCATCATTTTTCTGTTAACAAAAATTGATTAAAATACTATTTTGGAGTTAGGATGTTCAGATTAAGGACTAAAATAGAAAATTTTTATATTTGAAGATTCAATTAGGAAATTTTTCAAAATTAGAGGATCCAAAATAAAATTATCTCAAACATTTATTGACATAAAATTTTTATATAAAAATTTTAAAATAAATAACTATATCTCATCAAATAAGCCGTAAGGATATACTTTATACATAATTACGCGGCTATTAATTATAAATCATGTGTTTTATTATAGTATCTGTATATATGAATATATTTATTGAAAATAATGGATATTTTCTCAATATTGTATGAATACTAATTTAGTATAAACAAAAAATAAGAGATATTTTTACATAATATACTACACGCCCTTTTTTTTTTTTTGAGAAATTAAATTGTTACTTCTGCTAGAATTTAAATCTAATATAAGAGAATGTCTTCAACAACTTGAACCCCAGGGTCATTCAAAAGTAATGTTAAAAAGGACAATAACATCTAACTGCCAACTGGACAGATGAAACCATCATCAAAACAAAGGAACAAAAACTAGTAAACAAATTTCTGTCGATCATCAGATCAGAAGTTATCCAATCAATTAAAAGTAACGTTACAAAGGACAATGACATCTAGCTGCCAACTGGACTGATGAAACCATCATCCAAACAAGTGAACAAAAACTAGTAATCAAATTTCTGTCGATCATCAGATCAGAGGTTATATTTTTTCTTCGTCATCCACGTCCTTTTAGCATTCTCTATTGCTTCCTCCCTCATCCTCAGAAGTTCTTGGAAATAGTGATTATATTGAGCATCTATAGCATCGAGCTCCAGCTTTAGTTCATCTTGCTGATCTACCATGGATAGAGAACAAATGCTGGACAAGCTAATATTTCTAGAGATAACAGAACAACATGCAGAACCATTAAACGAGATTCCAGAATCTTCTGTGAATTTGATATGCTTACATGCATCATCATCACGTAGCCCAGCATCTGAACTTAAACGATTGGTACACAATTCAGAACTGTAGTCACAAGAACCCAAAGGCTCGTCTCTACCACTACTAGAGTCAGATTTCTCTCTAGGCATATCCCAGTTCACCCATCCTCGTAGCTCTCCATCACTTCCATTAACGAACTGTGAGAAACAATGTCTGCCAACTGTCTGGGATGTTGGATCAATCTCCAGTCCAGTGGCACTTCTTCCGGCAGCTGATGTAGTTAAGCAGGAAGAGTTCCAGCTAGGAACAAGCTTTTGTATCAAGCTATCAATCAACTCTGCAACAAAACATACATCTTCCTTTGACAAATCAAGTTGTTCAACCATCTCCTCAGCAATTGAAAACGTAGTATCTGAATCAAGATAAAAAGTAAAATGGACGTTTCTACCTCGACCTGCAACATTAATCACTTAGCTTAGGTTTCAACTGCAGGAAATGGTAGAAGCACCAACAGTTCTACTCACCAGAGGGGTCAACAATGCGTAATGTCAATGAAATTGTAATATCATCATTTTTTGCCCCTGTTAGCTTGAATTCGTTGTTCTCACTGCAGCCTCGAAGTTCTAAAGTTGAAACATGCAGTTCTTCATTGATACTTTTTCTACAAGATTGCAGTGAAAGTATCTTGTTGGTACCGTCAACATCCATGGGTTGACAATCTGATCGTGACCAGTTGATTTGTTTTGGCACAGGTATCAGTGAACTCATAGAAGCAGAAACAGATTCCTTTGGATTTTCAATAGCTATAAATGGATCTTTCAATAGCTCAATGGCAGACAGTCTCATCGATGCAGGAACCAAACATTTCTCAATCAACTGCCTAACTTCAGGGTCATTCACTTTACTGAGAGAAGCTGGCTTTATGCCCTGTAAACAATAAAAGAGGCAATCGAATTATTAATCAAGATATGTATCAAATAAATTGATCAAATAACAAATACAATTGAATTGTCAGTCAAGATAAGTATCAATTCAATTGATCAAATATCTTGGATCTCCCTGAACTCACAGATGTGACTTTCTTATAAATCTGTGCTGGGTTTCTGCATTCAGTATATGGTAATTCAGAAGTGACCATCTCCAATATGCACAAGCCAAAAGAATAAATGTCAACAAGTTCATTGTATTCCTCATCATAAAGCTCTGGAGCCATGAACTCTGGAGTCCCTGCAGAAAAAAAGAAAATATAAGTTTACACAAACGTAAGCGGTTTGACTCTGTTAATGTAGTTCTAAAGGAATTGAAGTTAATTGAAGCTAATACCTATTACACTGTGGGCACTAGGTTGCTGCATCACAATCGCCAATCCAAGATCTCCAATTTTAACTTCTCCATTGTTTCCATTAACAAACAGATTGTCGCATTTCAAATCACGATGAATAATTGAAGGATTGCGACTATGCAAGTAATGTAAACCTTGAAGGATCTGTCTAGCCCAACTCTTAATGACTTTCATATCCACATTCTTATGTTTCTTGCGATATCTGGATCAAAATCAAAATAAAACACCTGTGAGTGCAAAAAGTAGACAAATTCACACAAAAAAAAACAAAACAGCTAGGTTGAAGTCATACATCTGAAATATAAAATCTAACTCACCGCCTCAAACTCCCAGAAGTGAACAACTCAGTTATCATGTTGATGGTCTTGTTTTTGTTGTCCACCCAAGAATTATAGAATTTAATAATGTTTTCATGTTCCAATGATTTCAATAGATGGATTTCTGAATACAATCTTTCCAACTGCTCTGGCGACTGCAAAACTTCTTCAATATTCACTTGATTCCAAGCAACTTCAATCCCATCAACCTCATCGAATGCCCTGTACCTAATCATACCAGAAAAGAAAACCAAAACTTTGGTGGTTAACAATGATGAAAAATCATCGACACAAATAACCTAAAAATTAAACTAAAGAAGATAGGTATAGATCCATACACAGTCTTAAATGCTCCTTTCCCCAGCATTTCATCAGACTGAGGATACAAAACAAAAGTATTAAAAATTCATTATATCAATTAGTTTGGGCCCAAAAATAACTCTATTTGGTAAAACAATCAAAACTTTCAATATCTCCCAGACCAAATAGACTGTCAGTTCTCCCTTCCGAAACATCCATTAAACACTAGCACAGAGAAACGATTAATAGGGGAAAGATATAGTATTTCCATAACACTACACAGAACCCCAAGAAAGAAAATCAAAATCTCATATTTTTTGCACTATGGAAAAGTACAAAGAAGACCAACCATCAGACTGTTATGTAATGATCAAAATTACACAAAATTTTATTAAAAAACAATAATGCGTTTTTGTACATTTGGATACTAAGCAAAAGAAGTCCACAATTAGAAAAATCCAAATTACCATCTATCAAAAGAATGACTACAGACAATTTAAATTCGACAAAAAAACAAAAACAGTAAAAAAGTCATACCCGTACGTAGCGACCCGTTGGATCTTTCTCAGCGAACTCAACATTCTCAGAAACCAAATCCATATTCACAAAAATCCGACTCCAAAATCGTGGAACCGAAAACAAAACGAGTGAGAAAAAGTAACCTCTCAAAATTGATGAGCAGGTAGACTCAAAAACCACCAACTATCGACTAACAACAACAAAGAAGAAGAATAAGAAAGGCAATAAAGAGGAGGGGAGCCCAACGCCCAGTATCAAAGAGATTTGATTTCAGAGTTGACAGGAATGGAATTACACAATGGCAGCTGATGTAGAAGTTGTTCAGAGAAACCCTCGCAAGCAACAGAATAGGAATCGAAAGCCGATCGAAATCGAAATCGGCAACCCAGCAAGGACAAAAGGGCCATCGGGGATTCTGGATCAAAATTCCGGCGGTGAATCGAAATGCGTATGTTCATACACGTAGATTCATCCATATCCGCATCTTCCTCCGGATAATTGACCCGGAACAAAAAGGAAAGAAGAGGCCCTAATTTCAAACAAGCTAAGATGGTTATTTACTGTATAGAGGAGATTGATTATGTTGCAGTGCTGCCTGAGGGAAACTTATTTGAAACAAGTGTCGTTAAGGTAATATCCCTAACCTACTATGACAATGTTTTAACTGGGGTGAAATTCTTGGTAGTTTGATAGTTTCCTGCCGCTCGGATAACATGTGATATATATTTAATAAATTTAGGAAAAGATGTGTTTTAAAGGATCTTATCATGACAATATTTGCTTGGGGTGAAATTCTAGATACTTGCTGATTTTGATAATTTCTTTTTTGTTGGGCACCTCCCTATGTTTGTGAGAGGGGACTGATTTGGGGGGTATATTTGTGCTTGACATGAAATTAAGGATTGGGTGACACGAAATTATGCGCCAGGAAAGACTACTTTATAATAGTCCTTAACATTTGATCCATCTAAAAATTGCTCAAAATGTGTTAGGATATATTCTTTAACATTTAATCATTTTAAAATTTATTCAAGGTGTGCAAATAGTTTCACTAATCACTTTATCATTTAAGATATTAAATAAAACATATGATAAAATGTATATTTATTTAATAATAAGTATGTATAAATTTTATTGAATTTATATAACATAATTCTTTATTAATAGTTTGATTTTTGGGGATAAGATTAAAAAATAGGCTTTTTTATTTTTTATTTTTTATACTCAAAACAAAAAGATTGAACTAAGAGACCAAATTTGAAGAGAATAAAATAATAAACATCAAGGAAACTTTAAGACTATTAGTTAGGTGTTTTAAACATGTTTATGAGTTTTTATTGAAATCTAAATAATCTAAGAGCTTAAAATTTAGCATTAATGCATTTTATAAGTTTTTTAAAGTTTTTTTGAAAAACAAAATAAATAAATAAATATGAAGAAGATTGCAAAAGAAGGGTCTAAACTGATAGTCTAGATAGATCCACTACACAAACTTTAGGACACCTGTATATACTTAGCAAAAGCTACAATACACTTATCATAGTATCATCTAATAATTATCACCTATTTTATCACTAATTAGGTTTAGTAGCCATTTGGCTTTGATCTTCAAATTGGGGTTAGGAGCTTAATCAATCAAGTTTTTAAAGTTACATAAAATCATTAAATAGGTCATTTTTTTTAGTTTAAAGTTATTTAACCATTTTGGCCACTCATATAATCTTGAAATATGTTTTAAAACATTGTTGAAGTTATATTTGATAATAGGAAAATGTTTGGAGAATTTTAAAATTCATTTAAATCATTTTTATACTTTTCTAAGAGAATAATGATGGGTCACAATGGGGAGTCATAGTGATCAATAACGTTGTTGTAGTCTTATGTTCTATCTAGAAACATTATGACAAAGAATAACAGCATTATCTAGTGTCACTGTTGTAGTCACAAAATCTATCCAATACATTATCAACGGCGAACAATGACTTCATTGTTGTTTGATAGATCACCATTGTGGTCTAACAACTAGTTTTCTAGAATCTGTCTTTAGTAGTTTTTCTTCTTTCTAACAGTCATTTTTTATATCCAATGATTCTATTTACTTCCTAACATTATAAATAAGAGTTATATAACTTTTGTTTCAATCTTTATGCTCTTATATTGATGATTTAAACTCTTCAAGTCAAAAATTTTAAGCTATCTAATTTTGCATTCTTCATCTTTCATTATTTAAATCCGATTTTTATGCTTCAAGTTTATCACTCTTGGTTTGTTTAAACTTTCAAGAATCTCAATAACCACAAGTTTATCACTTTTAGTTTGTTTAAGCTTTCAAGAATCTCACTAATCATACTTTTTTTTTTAAAGCATTAAAGGCCTTAGTTTATTGAGCCTTAAGTGAAACATCTCCATAAGTATATTTTGTTAACACTAAAAGAATTTCTTGATTCATTTGGTTGTTTGATCTTGTAAATGTTTCTCTTTGTCTTAAAAAATATTTGTTAAAGGTTTCTCTTTACTTTCTAAAAAGAAGATTTTGATTTATAAGGGTTACTTTTCATCCATTAAAGAAGATTGTATTAGTTACATTGTTATAGTGAAAACTCCAGTGTTAAGTGTATCAGGAGAGGATTAAGCCTAAGTGGTTTAACTGAACGTTTATAAATTTTAGTCTAAGTGGTTTAGCTGAATGTTCATAAATTTTGGCATACACTTGAAGTCACATATGAAGTAATAAATCAAGAGAAAGAGAGTAAGGTTTTAATGCTTACTTATCAATATGGATTATTTACCATGCATCATAATAAAAGCATTTCTAACATGTATACTAGATCTATTGACATTAGCAATGCATTGAAAGATTTAGAAAAATCGTATTTAAACGTTGAACTTGTTCGAAAATTTGTAAGATTCTTACTTAATGAATGGGAAGCAAAAAATTTCTACCATTCAAGATGTGAAAGACCTAAATGTTTTACCATTAGAAGAATTGGTAGGTTTTCTTCTCACACACGAAATAAGGCTTAAGAAGACCGAGACCAAGGGGGAGGATGTGTCTTTAAGAAAAAAAAAATTGGCATTCAATGCCATGAAGGGTGTTGCGCTGGTTAGGTGACTTAAAAACTTTGAATGATCTTGAAATGATTTTACTTTGAAAACCAACAGAATAAAGGCATGTGCACATATCGCAAAAGTAATATAATGGAGTAAATTTAAGACTATGAATATCGATCCTACGAGAAAAAGTTGGCTTAATTACTTTTTTGATTAGATTATAATTATTTAGAATAAATTGATTAAAAATTCGAAAATTGTTAAACTAGACTAATTTGACTTAAACACTTCAAAAATAATTTTTAATTACTTCTGAAAAATTATGAAAAGTACCAATTGCGTAAATTAGCTAAGGATTAGAAGATTGATGATTTAATTGAGCTTTAAACACATTTAAGGTATAATTAAAGTTTCTTCACAAAATCAAAACAAAGCTATAATTAAAACTTTGCTTTTTTCTCCATCAATTCTTATTTAAAGTTTGGTTATGCTTTAAATTAAGTAAATAGGCTTTACTTTCAAGAAGGTGAGTTTTGAAAAATTAATCTCAGATCTCAAACTTTCACAAAAAATTTAGGTTTGGTCCTGCAAGGATTAATTCGTGTTTCTTATTGATTTTTCCAATAATTTAAGATGATTTCTCATGCTTAACTTGTCTTAAAAACTAATCTTAAGTGGCCAGCCTAAAATCAATTCATTTAAACCTTCAATAAACAAAATAAATGACCTTTAACATGCCTTAAACTCTCTTAAATCATACAAACATCAATCCTTAGCAATTAAAATGATTTAGCCACACATATTGATCGAGACATATAAAATATACAACTTATGCAACATATCTTGATAGATCTATAAATATAGGTTGAAATAATGAGTTTAGAGTGTACAAAACAGGTTTGTAGAACTTCTGGACGTGTCTTGTAACTCCCAACTTGATCTGGATTGCAATACAGCCCTTGATTTGAATCAAACTTGTAGAAAAATAAAATAACATACAAGGTTATAAGCTTAAGAACAAGTAGTTTGAGTAATCCCCTGAATGTGAGTTATAAACTCAAAACTATGTTTATATACCAATATCAGATGTTTAGAAATCTAGAAACAACATAAAAATTCGAAAAACAAAGTGTTTGAAGCTTTAGAACTAAGAAGAAGACTATGGTGAGAGAAGAATGTTCTCTCTCTTTTTTGCAAATCTGTTCTCTCCCTCTAATTCACACATCTTCTGTGTTTATGTTTGTTTTTGTAGTAGCTACTGCCTCC
The DNA here is from genome assembly GCA_028565735.1 of Pinacopodium congolense. Lineage (NCBI taxonomy): Eukaryota > Viridiplantae > Streptophyta > Magnoliopsida > Malpighiales > Erythroxylaceae > Pinacopodium > Pinacopodium congolense. The sequence goes on along the minus strand of JAOXYD010000135.1, from coordinate 16,502,066 downwards.
TACATGTGCTAGAAGATAGAAGAATTAATTAGGAACACACCAAAGCTGACATCTTAGAGATTTGGAGCTGAAATTGTTGATTATTGCTATCAACAGCACCCTGTCTCTAATCAATGGCACCCTATGAAGGTGTCGTTAATGCTCGGATGTAGCACCCACTAACGGCCCCTTGTTCTTCCATTAACGTGACCCTGCCAATGGGCCGTTAATGGATCTAAATGAGAGGTAATCTTCAATTTTTTTCTCCAATCTTTATCATCAAGCTCCATCTTGCAATTTAAATAAAATAACACTTAAATTTATAAATTAAGCACTAAAATAGGAGCCATAATTCAAAAAATTAACCATGAAAACTCTATCAATTTGACCCCTAACAGTTTATATATATATAGCATTTTTTTGTGTATGTTGCACTTGTACTTTCATGCTTTATTTATGTTTTTCAACTTGCTGCCATCAATGTTTCTAATCGAGATCAATATTCTCTTTAATGGATCGACAAGATATTATTATTTTTCAAGCTACTATCTATTCCTTTATCTCCCATTTTGTTATACTTTCTGTCTTTGTGAATATTAGGGATAATGTTCCATTTTAAGTGTGGGGGAGGGACAACATGATTTTTCCTTTTGATTTTGATCCTTTTGAAAAATTACGATGTTATGCTTTTAATCTTGATAATTGATGATCATTTGATTTTAAATTACATCATGTTTTGGATGATTAATTCCTTATGATCATTATGACATTCCATTTTCATCATCCTTCTTAAAATTAAAATAAAGAAAAAGAAAAAGAAAAAGAGAAAGAAAGAAAAAGTGTGTTTAAAATGAATTAAAAGTAAGCGAGTTTCCATTCACTCCACTGGTCAAAATTAAAAAGTGATATTAATAGTTAGTTAATATGAGGTGATGTAATTGAGTAACCGGAGATACTCACGACAAAATGTTTATCTTCGCGTAAAAAGATTAAATGATCTCTAAACCAAGCCAAGCTCACATAATTATTTAAATTTTAGTGTTTAATTAATTAAGGATGAGAAATTGCTTAAAATGATGATACTTTTTGCTTGGTTTAGGTTCATTTTATATTTGGAATTGAATTTTGTGACTAAAGTTGAATTTGAAAAAATATGGAGTGGTATGATTTCCTTTCTGACTTGATTTGAGTCACTAACCTCTTTATTGTCATATTGAATGAATGATTGAGGAAATCTTTTCATTGACATTGTTTGATGAATTGAAATTATTTTTCCTAAGGTTCTATGTTGTTTGGAATTTGATGATGGATTAATTTGCTTGAGAACAAGTAAATGTTTAAGTGTGGGAGAATTGATAAGGGTTCATTTTATATAATTTTTCATAGTATTTTTATGTTGATCAACCCCTATCTTAATGCTTAATTGATTCATTTATGTCTTGAAATATTTAATTTACAGATTGCAACTCAATTGCAGGGAAATTAAATAAAATGTGAAGATTGGAGCAAAATTAGAATAAAATGGCGGTAGCAGTCAACCCTACCTTTAACTTTTCAATCGTTTAACTCTTTCTCTAAGACTTAAATATGGGTAGTAAAACAGTGCCAGTTAACTCCTCTTTAAGCATCGTTTAAATAGCAGTCAAACTCTTTCAAGTTAGATCTCTCACCTGATTGGTTACAACTTGTGCAACTTACTTTCCACTTGCTCTTGACATATATGAAGTGTCTAAAGCTAGAAATAACAAGAAGAAATAGAGAGAACATGAAAATTGAGAGCAAAATCAGATTAGCCTTAGTTCTAAAGTTATTTTCCCTTGTTCTTCATCTTTTTTATCTTGTTTTGTAGATCTAAGTTTATGTTTAAGGATTTTTAGAGCTCAAACACGCGATTCAAGCTTGTAAATATGTTTGTATCCTTTTAATGGTACATTCTAACCTTATTTTTGCATTAAATCCACCTATTGTTACCATTTGTTTAAGAATATGTTGAATATGAAGAGAATGATTTATTTCTTGTTTCAAATAAGTTGCTGATTCAGGTTTTGGTTAGGGAATAGTTATGAAATGATCTAAAATTGTGTTGAGTATGATTTATTATATGATTGAAGGATTTCTTTTACTTAAATGATGAGATTAATGATTATTTTAAAATAAACACTTATAATAAAGTCAAGGAACAACTTGGGATTAGATAAATCTACCTATTTTGCTGAATAATCATTAAGCAACCTGATTTAAATCATTGAATGACCAAACCTTGATTTATCTTGAGGGTTATAATCTGAAAATTGGAAAATTTTGGATTAAGCTTCCTAAACTTAAAGCCTAATGCTTAAGATTGATGAATAACCAAACTTCAATTTAAATAATTAAAGTAAAAGCATTGTCTTAACTATAACATTGTTTTGATTTAGTGAACTGACAGGACAAGTCTTTTAATCTATAATTAATCTATTTAGATCATTGAAAACAAATTTCCTAATCAATTCATCCATTAGAAATCCTTTTATTTAAACTAAGTTATTCTACATAACTTGCCATTTTAATTTCACTAGATAAAATTAGTTATTAATTTCATTCGATTCGGATTCTCTAGATAATTGTCACCTGATTTGGTTTAGTACTTGCAAATCTGGAATCTCTATAAGACGACAACTTAGATCTTAAATATTTTCCTATATTGCTTGCGATTCGCATATTTACCGCCAACGGTTTAAATTTGTGAAGGAATAAAAATTGTGCTCCAATTGTTAATTTGTAAATTAAATTTGATCATTTAGCATTAATAGGAAACCAACCCAACATAATACAAATAATTAGTCTATTAATTAAAAACTAAAATCAATTTAATTAATTTGATCTTCTTGTATAAGAAGAAAATAATATTTTAAAAATTTTATATTTCATAAGGTTAAATTCATGAGGTATTAAAACTATAAAATAAATCTGTATGATTAATTGAGATATCAAAACTATCAAATAAATTATCAAGCAAAATTCTTTAAAAAACTATGAACTTATTATGAGACCATACATTTAGTTTTTCATTGGAAATAATTTTCAGTTTTTTAAAAGAATATGTTCTTTTTTATATTTATATCTATTATGTGTTATAAATCAATAATATATCTTTATATATAAATTTATTTATAAAAAATATTTTGTGATTATTATATATTTAATTTTAAAAGATTTATGCATGAATTATTTTCTTTATGTCAAAGACTTGTAAAGTTTAAATCTTATATATCTTTTGAAAGAAAGTCTAACATATAATTAAATATTTGTTAATTAAACTTAGAAGTTGTTATACAATATTCTTAATAAAATATTAGCCTTTTAATTACTTGTTATTTTTATAAAGACAAAACTAATTTTTAGCTGATTTAAATGAATTTTAAAATTTTTTATATTAAATTAAGAACTGCTAAAAAATAAACACAAAAATGAAAATTTCTAAGAAATTAGTCGCTAGATTGAAACTTTTTAAAGGTTGATTAATAATAAAGTTACATACGTTGACATCCACATATGTATTTTTTACCACGTGGAAGTCCACGTACTAAGTTTTATTAGCTCTATTAGTAAAAAATTAATGAAATGTACTTTTTTACCTGAGTTGAACGAATTTTAAAATATTAATCACTAAATTAAAGATTTTTAAAGATTGGACACTGAAGTGCAAAATCTAAAACGGATACTTACTATCAAGTTTATTATTAAAAAAAAGTTCTTAAGTTTAAAGTGAAAAAATATAACAAAATTTGAACTAAACTAACAATATTATTATCAAATTAGAATGAAAATCTTGGGCATATACTAGAAATGATGAAATTGCAATACTTTTACAACTTCTAAAACTTTTAGAGGGAGAAAAGAAATAGAATGACCTATTGCCAACGTCAGAACATCTACAATAGAGGAATTGTATTTCTTTAGAATAACAACTGCTCAATTGTGAATTTTCAGTCCCAATAGGTGTAGTCAAAGAACCTCCAGAGATTCTTTGTGAGACTAATAGATAGTATTACTGCAAAATGCAAGGTACTCAAGTCTCTTCGTTAAATTTTAGATACTAGGATTCTTTAATATTATTGTTAGTTGTAATTTTTTGTTGTAATTTTTTGTATTTTGTATTTTTGTATTTTTTTGTATTTTTTCTATATTAGTGTATTGCTTTTTTTCTATTTCTATTCTATTTTTTTATTTTTGTATTTTAAAAAATAAGAAACAAAAACCAAAAATAAAATTAAACTAAATAACCTCTAAAAGATTTTCTTTCCTTACTTGATCCCTTTAAATCTTATTGTTTATAAACAAAGGTGGTCCATCCTTGCTGCACTATAAGTAGGAATGTCAATCAGATGGGCCAAGTCATTTCGGGTCAACACTAATTCGGGTTCAGGTCGAGTCCTTTCGGGTTTGGATCATTTCGGGTTGAAAGGTTTTCGGATTCAGGTCGGGTTAATTTGGGTTCGGGTCAAATTCAAGTCGGGTTAATTTCAAGTCGGGTAGAGTTCGGATTGGGTCAAATTCAGATTGGGTCAACGCGGGTTGACCCGTTGGATTAAATGAAGTTTCATATATGCATGAATAAAAAAAATTATTTGTCATTTCCCAAACTCTAAATTCTAAATAACAATATGTTTAATTAATTTTTTTAGATAATTATATGTAATGCTTTTAATAATTAAAAAATAAGAATTTTAATTTGTTTGTTAAAAATTTTAAAATGAGTCTCTTAACTTAAGTCAGTTTTTTTAATCTAAG
>JAOXYD010000135.1:16473780-16493811 GCA_028565735.1 Pinacopodium congolense | reverse complement strand
TCATTTTAATCTTATTTTATTATTTAATTGTTGATTTTAGGTTAGAATTAAATCTTATTGGTGGATTTATTTATTGTGTAGGGTAAATTAAAATTTGAAATTGAAATTTGTTGTTTGAAAAAGAAAAAAAAAGAAAGAAACTTAAAATGAAGTTTGAAAGAAGAATGAAGTTAAAAGAACAAGTCAAATTCCAAGTCCACTTGCCAAGCCCCTAGCCTGTATGGACCAAGTTTGCTGGAATTTGATGCCTGAAGCCTAACTCGTTAAGCCTAGGTGCCTACCATTCACCTGGACCACGCCGCCTTGTTGCTGCCAGCCCAACCCATGTACCCCAACCTTACGCTTGGAGCCTGTTGGACCAAGATGCGCTGTTGAGCCCTTCCCGTGCTTGCTGGACTAGCCCGCGCCACCTGCCATCCTAGCTCACTTATTGCCTTAGACCAAGCTCCCACACTGAACTCTCCTCTCCTCCTGGACAAGCCCAAGACGCACTTATCTTATGCAAGCAACTCCCTGACCCAATCATACTCTCCCCCTTCTTGGCCTCACCCCACTAGCTACAGACCCAGTCCTCTAAGACCAAGGTCCAGACAGTCCCACCTGCACACCAAACAGAACAACCCTAGTAGAAATAAGAGTTGATTTGGACAACAATGAAAAACTAGGTCATGAGGAATAGAAAAAGAAAAAAAGACGCGAACAAGGAAAAGCACAGAGGAGTAGCCGTCACAAAATGGAAGGGAGATGCAGAAATCAAGATACAAGCTCCAAACACCACATAAGCACAAAAACTTCAAGAGTTCATCAAGTTTTATATTTTTTTCAGATTTATTTTATTTTATTTTGTTTTATTATTTTATTATGTTTTACATTTTCAAGAATATAGTCTTGATTGGACTTATTTTTATTATTATGTGAGGCTAAAATAATTTTAGGATTTGTTGTTTGAATTATTTTGGATCCTTTGGTTGATGATTTAATTTTTATAAATATATCATTTTCTTTTTTTCATTCTATTTCTTTAAAGTTTCTTAAACTCTTAACAAGTTATTTAACCTATTTTTATCATTTTACAAAGCTAAAATCTTTGATTTTGAGCTAGAAGTTTAAACTATCCACATTGGATAATTGTGTTTTAGTATGTGTTTTTCTAAGTGTTTTGCATGTGCTTCTTGCATAATAGGTTGTTATTGTTCTTTTTTAAGACATATTTTTTCTGTTTTTATTTAGTGTAATCTTAATTATTGTTTTCTTTATGTTAGGTATTAAATTGGAGTAAGTTTTGATTATTTAAGTGTTTTTATTTTTGTTTTATGTTTTATGTTTTATTATTTAATTATTAATTTGGAGTTAGAATTAAATCTTATTAGTGTATTTATTTATTGTGTAGCGTTTATTAAAATTGAAATTTAAAGTTGGAAGAAAATAAAAAAAGAAGAATCAATTATGACAGCCTATACCCAAGACCAAAGCTAAAAATCGGAGCCTGCTGCACCTAGATCAGGAACATGAAGCCCGCCTGGTGAGCCCAGCTAGAGAGCCTGCAATTGGGAGCTATGCCTCATGGACCCGCGCCTGATGGGCTTGCGCCTAAATCCCGCGAGTTGGAGGCCTAGACCGTTGAAGTTGGAGCTCGTGAGCTGCCCTACTGCACCCTAAACCGCCTGATCCGTGTACTGTTGGACTTGAGCTATTGAGCTTCAAACGCTTGGCCCATGCTTACACCTGGACCCGCCCCGCCTACTGCACCTATTGGCCATCGCATGCACCTATGCCTAGGTTGGGGCCACTCTCCTCGTACGTGGCCCTGCTCCTGGGCTGTTACCCATCTGCTACCTCCAACCTCCTCTCCAAGACAGGTACTGGACCATGCTCTAAAGACTAGTCCAGATCCAAGACACAGAAAGATAACAGACTTAAGTAAAAAAGAAAATTTTCAGATAAAATAAATACAAAGAGGAAGCAGCCACCAAAAATAGCAGGAGGAGGAGAGAATAGCACAAAAAATAGGAAAGGTGGACGAAAATAAAAGAGGAAGAGAAGTAACAGCCACCAACTAGGAGAAGCAATCAACACATATTGAAGCATTTCAAGAGTTTATCAACTTTTTTATTTTATTTTCAGATTTATTTTAATTTTTAATATAGACTTGATCAAATTTTTTTCTATTATGTATGGCAAAAAAATTTTTAGGATTTTTTGTTTGAATGATTTGGACACCTTTGGTTATTGATATAATTTTAGGAATATTTCTATTGTTTATTGAGCTTAAACCCGACAACAAATGAAGTGAGTGGGTTGGGTAATTTTTGTTAGATGTACAACGAGAGTTGGCATTTAATAGACGTATAGATAACAAGTTATTAGTTTATTAGGAAGAGATTTCGATAAATTAATATACTGCCTATAGGATAGTTTCATATCTAGTTGAATGATTAGGAAAGGCTTTCTATGTCGAGGGATCCCAAAGTTAATCTTAGTATTTAATTAGTGATGTTTAATTGCACCTTGAGAGAGGATAGCTAAAATATTAGGAAATCTTAGGCCAAATATAAATTAGATCAATCCAACCAAAGGGAAACAAATAGGGATAACAATATGTCCTATTCTTGAATCTTGATTTTCTTTGAGTTTTCATTTGTGATGTTGGAAATTGGTTGTACTGCTCGTGTTTTCTTCCTATTTATCTACGTATTACTCATTTATTTTTTAAATATCTATTTCTTAAACAAAGTACAAACCAAATTAATAGGGTGTTTAGGTATAATCCTCATGGGATCAATATTCATTCTTTATTACAAGTACGATCTGTATATTTGCAGTTTTGAGCATAAAACTCATAATTTTGGTTTTACAATTAATCATACAAATAGAAGTCCACAAGTGTCCTTTGGTGTCCTCTATTATTTCCTTCTTCCACGATTGTTTTATCTAAAGTTTCTTGGTTTTTTGCTCTTCGAAATTCTCTTTCATGTTTGGTGATGATAGAAATTTCTATATCTCCTAGATAGCTTGATCTCCTTGTAATTCTTATGATTGAGCAAATATACTCACACATGAAAAAAGTCGAAATGCTTAAATTAAAAGAACTTAAATAGAATAAGAAGGTAAATTTGCAATTCCTAGTTCTAAGAACTTATTTGCTTATTTTCTGCTATATTTCAAGTATGTGGGTTATATATTGTGTTATAACTGATATTATTCTCATGATGATTAAATGTAGTCACCTAAAAATTTGAATTACAATTTTCTAAGGTATCAAAAGAGTGAAAAAATTGAAAATTAAGATAAACTAACAAAACATGATGAATGAATGATAAGCTTGGAATTTATCATCTTTTCATATCTTTTTTATGCCAAATTAATGTTTAATTACTCCAACTTGATGTTAAAATGTATAAATATCATTTACATTCATGTATGTGTAGATTGGAAGCTAAAACATCAAGAAAATCTAAGAAAAGGCAAGAAAAATTAAGAAATCAAGACTGAAATGGTGTCCTACTCAGCCTGTCATGTTACTCAGCAAGACGCCATTTTGTATTGAATTATGGGAGTAAAACGACAACATTCCTAATGCGTTGTTATTGCGTTGGTTAGGTGACTTTAAAAATGGCAGGTGTTTTGAAATGATTTAACTTAAAAACCAACGGACTTTTTAGGCAAGTGTACCTATCGCAAAAGTAATAAAGGAGAGTAAAATTTAAAACTTCGCATGTTGATCCCACGAGGAAAATGTTACTGAATTACCAGGTTGATTGGATTACAATTATTTAGGAAAATCTTAGAGAAATTGATTAAAAATTAGAAAAGGCTAAAAATTGGCTACTTAGGCTTAAACATTTTACAAACCAATTTTAATTGCTTATGAAAAATTCTTAAAATTACCAAATGTGCAAAAGAGCTATGGATTAGATGTTTGGTGATTTATTTGAGTTTAGAAACAAGTTTAATGTCTGATTAAAGTCGTTCACAAAATCAAAACAAAGCTATGGTTAAGACTTTGTTTTTTCTCCATTTTATCTTGTTAAAAGTTTGGTTATGCTTTAAAATCAAGTAAATGGGCATAAATATCAAGAAGATGAGTTCTAGAAAATTAAGTCCAGAACTCCAACTTTCACAAAAAAATCCAGGTTTGGTCATGCAAGGATTAATTTATGTTGCTTGTTGATTTTTCAAACAATTTAAGTAGATTTCTCATGCTTAAACTATCTTTAATCCTAATCTTAAGTGGCCAGCTTAGATTTGGTACATTCAGATCTTCAACAAGCAAAATAAAGACATATAAACATGCATATAAACTCTTCTAAAACATTAAAACATCATTCCATAGTAACAAGTACGATTAGCCACACATTTGAATCAAAACATGCATCATATACATCTTAAACATCATAATATGACTAGATCTATAAATATGAGCTGAAATAAATAAGTTAGGAGTTTAAAAAATGTGTTTAGAATCCTTCTAGACAAGTCTTGAACTCCTTAGCTTGATCTGGACACCACCACAGCTCTGAATCCACAAGATCTAGTAAAAAAATCAAAGCATATACAAAGATATACACATAAGAACTTAGTCATTGATTTAATCTGAAAAAGAGGATAATATAATGAACAATCTGGGTTAGAAAACCCCCTATGATGATTTAGAAACTCAAATGTGTGTCTTAGCTGCAATCTCCAACTTGCAAAACTAAAAAATACAATCAGAAACTCGAAATCTAAGTATTTGAAGCTTGGGCACTCAAAGAAGAAAATGAAGAGAGAAGTTAGAGATTCTCTCACTACTATGATCTGAAATTTGATGATTCTCCGCATGGAATTGTTTTGATTTGGTTGTATGTAGACTTTGGAAGCCCCCCTCACATGCCAAGAGATAAGGGCATTAATACATATCACGCCAAGATTGAAATCTGGAAGATATGAAGCTGAAATTGTTAACTTGGAGTTAAACGACACCCTGTCTCCCTACAATAGCACCCTTATAGGGTGCTGTTATAGCTTGAATTTTGGAGATTTAAACGGCCCCCTGTTCTTCAGGTAACGGCACCCTCTCCTAAGGCCATTAATGGACAGAAACAAGAGATATTCTTTGATGTTTTTGATACAATCTACGTCCTTAAGCTTCATTCCGCAAATCAAACATTATAAGGCATCAATTAAATAATTAAACACTGAATTAGGGGTCATAATTCAACAAATTAACCATGGAAATCATATCAATTTGACCCCTATCAATAATGAGGATGATTATTTTGATATCTATTCTCCTCAATTTCTTGACTATGCCACCTAAGAACTTTTAAGAATTGACTCATTTTCCCTACTTATCTCGATCGCTTGAAGACGTATGGTCTAGTACACTTCTTCATTTCTCAAGTGTGGGAACACTTACTTAGTCATCCCTCTATAATTAGTCTTACTAATGCTAAACTATTCCTTTGCAATCTTAAAGAGCGTCAGATAGGGGATTAATATAATATTTGATCAAAAGTCCATGGTATCTATATATAATATACTAGAGATGCCATTAATGAGATCTTTGGCATTTGTATACCCTAATAATTATCATATTATAATGCATCTCTAAACATAGTAACTCTCCTCATTTCATGTCCCTATAATTCAAAACTGTATTTAAATTAACTATTAAGGATTGAATCATTTGAAAACCTAACGATGTACGAGGGTAAATGTCATCCCCTTTTTCCATCACTTTTTTGTCATGTACAACTTTCTCTCTTCAAGTAGTAATTTCACTTCTTAGGATTAAATGAATTTTAGTTTATCTCCACTTTGATGATGGATGAGAAAATTCATCTTAATGATTTTATCTTACATAATATGATTCATTTTGTTAAAGTAAAAAAAAAAAACCAAAATTTTTAGTATTCCCTCATTCCTATTGAAGATAAATTTGATTTTCAATCCTTTTTTGATCAATTAGCTTTGTGTCACATGGGGCATCAAGTTGTTAATGGAAAAATGACTTGATCACATTAGCAGTAGTAGTAATCCATTCCTCCATGTACTCACAATGGTAATGATGATGATGTGTGCCTACTTAGAGTTAATTCTTATCTATTGATATAAGGTTACATTTTCTAGACTTCCTTCTAATTCTACTGTAGCATTTCTAGATGATACTCGATCTGATATTGCTTTATTTAATGGCAAGATCGACGCATTTTAAGAAATTACTACACCTTAACTCGACGAGTTTGGCACATAGTTTCATGAGGTGTTTGCGTTACTTTATGAGATTTGTTCTCTCCCTCCATCTCCTAACAATTGATTTTTTTAGTGTTATTTTAGGAGAGACTTGAGTCATTCTAGATATCTTTGTATAAAGGGAGCTTTGAGATATTTTTTCTAGATGTATTTTAGATAGTTTGATGTTTGATGTGTATTTGAATTTTGTATGATAAATGTAACATATTATATGATATTGAATTCTTGCACTGGAACTTTTTAGCTTATATTATTTTCTCTTTATTGTTGTGTAGATGAAAATTCTTTATTGTTTTCTATGCATATCTTTTTGTTGATTAAAAAAAGGGGAGAGAAATTTTAATATTAATTGCTTTTCTTTAGGGGAGTCTTATTTTTGAGTTATATATGAGTTATTTATTAATGATGCATACATTTCATGAGCACATGAGTTTTGATCTTATAATTATTGTATTATTTTTGACATTATATAAATGGAAGAAATATATGTGGTATAGGAGAAATATGATTTATTGAGTATATGTTCTATTTTATACTTTTAGAATATCATAGGGTTTTATTATCATTAAAAAGGAGGAAATTATTGAACTAAGAGCGATTCCACCTAAGTTTTGACAATGAAAAAATAACTTTACTACTAAAGGATTCATTATTAGTACATTGGAAAGATATGATTGAAGAAAAGATGTTAAGAGATACAATTTGGAGCTATTGGAGATAAAATAGTTATATATGAAGAGTAAATTTACATTGAATGCTTAAAGACCAAGAAAGTAAAATTGAATAGGCTTATATTTATAATTTTTTATAGATATTATCTTAGTCTTCTTAAAGTGTTTAAGGACTCAAAATCATGCATATGCCTTAATTTTTAGAAATTTTGGAAATTCTTTATAGAAAATTTTAAATAATCCTCTTAACAAATTAAAATCTTTTTGGAAATTAGTTTTAAGTGTTTGTATGTTAATATTTGTGAAAAAGAATAGTTTGGCTGTGTATTGGGAAAGGTTAAATGTGTTAGGAAGGGTGAAAAGTGTGAAAAACAAATCTATGGAGAGATTGGTCGACCAGTGGTAGGGCCAGTAGTCTAATAATAGTTGATTACAATAAAGACAACTTGATCATTTCGGTAAGACTGGTCGACTAGTAGGACTGACTAGTCGACTAATAAGCAAAAAATCTAGAGAACGGTTGGTTTCAACGGGATATTAAGTGTTAAATGATTTTTAATGCATACTAATGACTATAAATGATTAATTGGACAATTTTTTTTCTTGTAAATAGATGTTTTGGAAAGTGTGTTATGCATCAATTAAGTAAGTAATGAATTATAATGAATAAATTTTTTTTGAAATAAGTAATTAAGCATTTTTTAGAGTGCTCTTAAATTTTTTTGTATGAATTCATTTTAAGGTTGTTAAAAACCCTTTTTAAATGCTTTTAGTTAATCGAGTAAGATCTTTTTGAGTGCATTTTGGTTGTTGGGCTTTTTGATATTAAAGTGTATGGGGTTACTCTTCACTTGTGAAGAACGAGTGTGTCTATATAAAGGTGGGTCTTTACTCATAAAGCAGATTAAATTAGAGAATCTTCTAACAAATGGTTAGATAATAGATATATGCGTGGGTTGTAAACCAAATCAATATAAACTTTGATTTGACTTTCTCTTCCTTATCTCTTTAATTTACAAGTTTATTTTAATTCAAGTTATATTATTATATATGACTAAATATATTACATTTCTGCATTGCATTAAAAGAGCAGTTTTTAATTTAGATGAGAAGACTTAAAAAAAATTAGCGTTATCTAATTCACATCAGGACCACCTCTAATTAATTATTTTGGTAACTTTATCCTAAAGGTATCCCAATTAACCTTTTAGTTTAGACAACTTTTGAAGAAATGTGTTCCATAATAGTCATATAATCATTCTAAAGGTGTACAAATAAAAGATACAGTAAATAACTTATCACCTTGCAAGATTCCTTTTAGAGGAAAAGCAATCTTACAAGTAGTGATGGTGAAAAATACTGGGGAGTTGTCCTTTTAGAAAAAAAAGATAAAAAATAAAAAAAATGCTTATAAGAGTAGTTAGTTCAAAGACTTATAGATGCCTCACCACTTCATAGATAAAGAAGTCTTTAGTTATTAACTGTAAACTTTAAAAATTAGAGTTCCATATGGCAGTTGTGTCCAAAAGTTATGACCATCCATTGAGTTTAACAGATAGTCTCTTTTAGATCTTTAGCGCATTAGCTCTAATAAAGAGTATATTATTTTCTTGTTATTAATATAGTAGATATTAAACATAAATTTTTTGAATTTTTTTTCTATTTTTCCTTTATTGATATACTATTATTCAATAGAAAAGTCACTGTTAACCGATGATTTTTCTCAAAAGTTTGATGAAGAAGTTAATTATAAGTATGCCATTAATTATGGCATCCATATTCGATCTTTGCCTTTTCTTTTAATTGTTAATGTCCTAAATTGAAAAGTTTCTCTAGTTTTAGATTTTTATTTATTAATGTATTATTGACTGATAGATGGGTCACTATTACTTAGTTGTTTCTAAAAAAAATTTGTTGATAAACTTACACTATAAACTTTAAAATGCTTATTAAAATTATAATATAACCAAGTAAGGTGATTTATACTTTTAGTATTGAGTATTTTTAGAGCCATTCTAAGGTCCCAATAATGATAAATTATATTTTGTTTTAAGCAATAAAGAGGCAAGTGTAAGGCCCCAAAATATACCATAGTTGAAATGATACATGTTTATGAAAGTATATGTGAGATAAGAGTTCAAATTGTGCTATTATTTGAATATGGAAAGCATAAAAATTATCAAGTGACAAGTTAAGTTGTTACATGGAAATTAGAATGATTAAGTATATGAATTGTTCCTTAATATGCATATAGAAAAATTTAGAATTGGGTTTTGAGGTCTTCTAGACAATTTTACCCTTTGTATTTAGTTTCTATAACATCAACAATAAGACCATTTGGAGTTCTAAATCATGAGATATGAAAAAATGATCACAAGTTGCTCCAAAACAGGGGTAGCATCAGGTCACCTTTTTCAACCTTAATTTCGAAGGTTATACAACCAGAATTAAATCAAAGTCTCTTATAGAGATATTGACCCCTATGTCTTAGGTTTTTATATAAAACTAGAATCACACAATTTGGGGTTTGTAGGCTTAGTTATGGCTTAAAAAACATGATTGACTCAAATAAATCTTGGACAGAATTACACTACACAATACTCTCTTCTTATATTTAACCAATCCTAGTCAACATAACACCAAAATAACACCAAAGCAACCTCTCATAAATAAGTATTAAAGTGTTACAAATGGAAGCTTAAATGGTGGACAAGTGGCTGCATACCTTGGTGTTAAGTGGCATATTAAGTAAGTAACACCTTAGTGTTAAGTGGCATCTTAAGCTAGTGACACATTGGTGTTTAAGCTAGTGATACCTAGCTAGGGATGAAGCAAGTTTCTGCTGGAGTATTCCAGCTCTCTTCATTCTTGTTGTCTCTTCACCAAAAACCTCCCATCTTCTCTCAATTTCTGCTGGAGTTTGTAGCATAATCTTTGTATGTGTTGGTTATTTGGAAGCTTGGTTTAGCTAGATTCTTATAGTTAGATTCGAATTTTAGTAAGTTAAGGGCATACTGAACTTGGTATCATGTTATACCATGTATTTTTCGATGTTTGATACATATATCTACAACTTTCATGAAGGAATCGAATTTGATTTATGTCATTAAGGGGTTTGAAAATTGGTTTGAAGTTGAGTTCTAGTTTCTGTTCACGTTTGAGAGTAGTATGTAGTATTTTGGGTATAACTCTCAAAATACTGAAGCAAATTGCATCAAATTTATTTCTTTAGAAACTTCAGACATAGGATAACATTTGTTTAGAAGCACCTATTACCTTAAAACCATCGTTTCTATGCCAAACTGGCCATACAATACTGACCCAAAAACCTGTCCTGAAAAACAAACAGCAATTGTTTGAAGATAGATTGAAATTAATCTTCCTCTTTCGATCTATTTTCCATATCTTTAGATGCTGAATTTGAAGAAACTCAAAGAATAACAGTTTTAGATATAGGTCTTATCTTGACCTCAGTGAAAACAGCTTAAGAAAGGAGTGCCTAGATCTCAAGTTATGCTTGTTTTCCTAATACTGCCTGTGATAGACTCCTGTACAAGTCGAAATCCTAATCTCAATATTTTGATCTAGTTTACATATCTTTAGAGCTCAAATTTGAAGAAACTCAAAGAATAAAATTTGTAGATATAGGTCGTAGCTTGACTTCAGTGAAAATAATTTGATAAAAGAGTGGCTATAACTCGAGTTATGCCTATTTTTCTAGTACTTCCTATGACAGACTCTTGTATAGGGTGAAATTCTAGTTTCACTCTTTCGAGCTATTTTACATATCTTTACAGAATGAATTTGCAAAAATTCAAAGCATAAACATTGTAGATGTAGGTCTTAGCTTAATTTCAGTAAAAATGTCTTGATAAAAAAATTCCTATAACTTGAGTTATACTTGTTTTCGTAGTACTACTTGTATAGGAACCTTATATGATTTGGTATGTTCATGAATGAATAAATTCTAACGAATGATGTATGATGACTTGGATATGGATTTTTTTGAATTGAGAATTTCTGCAATGATATTGTGTTAATTCTGGACCATCAAGTGTCTGAGGAGTTTGATAGTTAAGATTGTGTTGGAAGTGTTTTCTATTTGTGTGAATCAAAGAATATGTCATATTGAGCAAAAATGAAATAAAGTTGTATGTGTTGTAATATGTCCCTCACATGAGAATTTTGAAATGAATATGCTTTATTTGAATACTGTTAAATCCTAATCGTGGGTATATAGGCATGCCTATAAGGGTTTGCAGCTACTCCTGTGATACTTCAGTGTCTCCTGTTACTGACACTTCGGTGTCTCCTGTTATTGACACTTTGGTGTCTCCTGTTATTGAGACATATGTCTCTCCTGTTCTGTGATACCGATCACAGTATCTCCTAAATTAGTCCCGTTACCCACTTTTGTATAACAGATTAAAAGACTAACATGTTTTGTATTCTGTTTTATGCTCAATTTTGATGTAAATAAACTTTGTTCTGAAACACCATTCTGTTTCGGTCTAGACTATATCATATTCAATTATGATATTAGTGAATTTTGCTTTGAAGCAAATATGTAATATACTATGATATGTTATATGTTGTTCTGAGTTTCATGATCTTTTGGTTGATATGTGGATTATTCTCGAATATGTGACTGTTTGTAATAGTTGTTAGCTTATACCCTGTTTAGTTTATTCCCCACTAAGCTTTATACTTAGCACGGTGGTTTTGCCCCCGTATAGGTTTAGATAGAAGAATATGAAGTGTGGGAGAATGACAACCACAGGGGCCATTGAAAAATGTGCTTTGTTTGGGAATTTATGTTTGAATTGTATGTCATAATATGAGACATAATGTATTTTTTTAACAGTTTGTAAATATTGTAATACACAGAGTGTATTTGAACTTAAGGTTTACATTATTTTGTTTAAGAGTTTGGAATGTAATAATCTTAATTCAGATAAATTCAGTGTACTAGTTAACTTCTGTCTATTGGTTGTTTTAAAATTTGGCACTGTTATGCATTAGTTGGTAATACCCGCCTATCCCTTCAAGGGTTATGTGGGTGTTACAAAGATGGTAGATTTTTCATATTTGGAGACAATGTAAATGGTAAGATAGTTGGCATTAGGATGGTTGGTAAGACAAACTATACTTTGATTGATAATTTTATTTTGGTTTATGGTTTTGAAACATAATCTACTTGGTAATAGTCAATTAGGCGATAAGGATTACAAAGTAAGTTTTGAAGGAAATGCATGTATAATTGCAAAAATAATTGACTATAATATTTCATCCTTAGGGAAAAAAAAGGAAAAATATCTATATTATTCATTTTGATGAATTTTCTAACCTAAATATGAATTGTTTAGTTTTTATAAGAGAAAATGTATGTGTTTTGCCATAAAAGGCTTAGACATGCGAGCATAACTTATAAATGGGTTCTCAAGCACGAAGTTTAACAAAGATATAATTTGGGGAGCTTTTCCAATATGAAAAAAGATGAAGCTCAATTAAAGTAATAAATTGATAACTATTTCTAGACCCTTGGAACTTTTCATATTTATATATTTGGATCTACTGTTCTAAGTTCTATGAATTTGTAATTATAAAAGATTTTTAGTATATTTACATAGATCTTTTAAGTGATAAATATGCATTCTTTAAGTCTTTTTTTTTAATTTGCTAAGAAAATGAAGTGAGCATGGTAGAGAATTTGAAAAGGAGTTATTTAAATGCTTTTATGATTATAATGGTATTTCTCACATTTTTTTAGCACTTAGAATGCCACAACAAAATGATGTAGCAAAAAGAAAGAATATGAATTTAAAGGAAATGGTTAATGATTAATGCATATGATTTAGCTAAGTATTTTTAAGCATTGCATGTGCATGCCATATAGTAAATAGCGTGTATATTAGGTTTAAAAGGGATCAAATGCTTTTGAAATTTGGTATGGTAAAAAGTCTAACATTACCTACTTCAAGGGTTTTGGTTGTAAATGCTATATCTTAAACACTAAGGATAACTTAGGAAATTTTGACTTTAGAATTGATCAGGGTATTTTTTATAGAATATTCTTTGATCAATAGAACTTTGAAAGTGTTTAATAAAAGATATCTTGTCATTAAAGAATCCATGCATTTAGTATTTGATGAAACTAATCCTCTTAAAAGTAAAAGTGATGTTGAAGATGTTGATTTAGGCATGTTCAAAAGACTTAGAAAAGTTAGTCACTAAAGAGCAAAAGGAGGATGGAAAAACTACCCCACAATGGCCAATTGTTGAACCAAGTGAGAAAAAGAAGTATGATAAACTTCCTAAGGATTAAAGATATAAGAAGGATCATCCATTGGATTCTAAGTGATGTTCAATAAGGGATAACTACTCACTCTCATTTTAGAAATTTGACCCCTCTTGTATTTATCTCTCAAATTGAACCTAGAAGTATAGAAGAAACTTTAAGTAATGAACATTAGATCTTAGTTATAAATGAAGAATTAAATCAATGTGAAATGAAGAAGGTATAAATCTAAGTACCTTGACATAGAGACCACCCTATTATAGGTACAAAATGGGTTCTTTAAAAATAAGTTAGAAGAATATGGTAATATAGTAGGAAATAAGGCTAAGTTACTATCTAAATGATATAATCAAGAAGAAGGTAGAGATTGTGATGAATATTTTGTACCCATGACTAAAGTAGAAAAAAATTAGTCCTTTTCTTGCATTTGCTTCATATATGGGTTTCAAAAATTTTCAAATAAATGTAAAAAGTTCATTTTTAAATGGTTTTTTTTATAAAAAAGAGGTATGTTATACTAGCATCCTTGTTTTGAAGGTCACGATGCACTTGATCACATTTTTAAACTATATAAAGCATTATGTGGTTTAAAATCAGTACCTAGAGTTTCGTATGATAAGTTGGGTGCTTTTCTTTTGGAAAATGGCTTTATTAAAAAACATTACATACAACATTATTTATTAAAAAATATAAAAGTGACATTTTGATTGTGAATATATGTAGATGATATTATATTTGCTGTTATTAATGAGTATTTGTTAGAAGAATTTTCAAAGTGCTATAATGAGCATGATGGCTGAGCTAAATTTCTTCTTTAAGTTTCAAATAAAATTAAAAATGGAAGGTATTTTCATCAATCAAGTTAAATATACCAAATTGTTACTTAAGCACTTTGGAATAGACCAAGTTAAAATCCGTAGGGACCCCCACAACACATAAAGATATACCCAATGTATCTTTATGTGTTAGGTATGAAGCATGCCTTAAAGGATCACATCTATTAGTCATTAAACACATCTTTAGGCATTTGTATGGTACAACGCATTTAGGTTTTTGGTACCTTAGGGACATATTTTTTGATTTAGTAGGTATTAAGACGAGGATTATGTGGGTAGTTTTTTAAATAGGAAGAATACATATAAAGTATATCAATTTTTAAGAAATACATTAGTCTTATGGTTTAGTAAGAAACAAACTTTTGTAGGTTTGGCCAAGTTAAAAGCCAAGTATGTTATACACAAATTATATGGCTTCTAGATAACCATGTGGGGATTATGGTGTTAAACCTAACAAGATATAAACTAGGCTTGATAATACAATTGCAATTTGTTTAACTAAAAACCCTATTCATCATTTTATGAAAAAGCATATCAAAATTCCATATAATTTTGTTAGAGATCATATGGAAAGTAGGGAAAGCTAATTAGAATTTATTGATATAATGTATCAATTAACCAATATTTTTGCTAAACCAATGAATGAGGATATGTTTTGTATAATTAGAAGAGAGCTAGGCTTGATAGATGGTAATTCATTATGATATTGATTTGTCTTTATTATGAAATTTTTTTACTTGTACTAGCAAAAAAAAAGAGATATTTGTGTACTTGTATTGTTATTTTTATCTTTTCTAGTGATTCCAAAATTAGGTAGAATATGGATATGATATTATGATTTATTTAGGGAGACCTATAATTTTAATGGATTAATGCATGAATAAAATAGGGGAGTTAATAATATTTGAGTTTGTAAAATGTGGTTTGTTGATAAAATATGATCAATTTGTAAGGAGAATCCATGATGGTTACAAGGATCCATGGGTGGGGTGAAATACACTCTTGCTCCTCTTTCATCAAAGCAAGTTTATAAAGACTAGTTGAAAATTTATAAGAGAAAAAGGGAAATTGAGAGAAAAGAGTGGTAATACACGCGTTCAAACACCTTAGGGAACAATAAACACATTGGGAAAAACTTCTTTTAGAGATAAACCTTAGGAGAAAGGAGTTAGCATGGTTGCGAGAGTGGAGAATGTAAGTGATGCATTCTTAGCCAAATGCTAGATGTTATTTTTTTCATATAAAGAAGCTATTTATAACATGAATACCTTTCTAACCATGATTTGTTGAGTGTGATTGATTCTATTTTACAGACTTATGATGATCTATTTCAAAAAAATATGCTAAGGGGTTGTTCACCTAAATGTGGAATAGAGCTTTAAATCGATCTTGTACTGTGATGGAGATCAAGCATAACAAGTGGCTTTGGGAAAGGAAGAAGGGGTTGAACATGTTAGAGAGTTTGATAAATAAATAGAAACACTTAAATAAGCTCAATAAAGTGATATTAGGGTAAAAGATCCAATGGAAAATCTTGGAAGTCCAATGACATGATCATGGACTAAACATGTTAGTGGAGCTCTTAATAATTTAATAGTAGATCTATATGCAAGAGAAGAAGCCGAAACACTTGGAGACACGTCAATTAAGTTTATAATGATGATTCAAGTTTTGGGCCAATATGTTAGACTTGTTGAAGAAGGCTACCCCTATTGCATAACTTGAAACAACTCATTTGTTACAATTATGTTGTTTTGAGAATATTTAGGATAACTTCTCAAGCTTTGTATTTTAATTATTTAGAACTTATAGTTATGCTATCTAGGACATAAATAAGTGGATTAGAGTCGTAAATAAGCCTATCTTCGTGTTTGGTTTCTTTTGCACCTAATTAGCTTGCTTTAGGCTTATTTGTTAAGAAGTTATTCTTTTGGAATATAATGGCCTAAAACCCAATTCAAACACTTATTGAATTCAACTAGGTCATTAGGGTTAGTATAAAAATACTTTATTTCATGTTATGTAGAGAGGATTGATTTTTAGATTCAAAAACACATAAAGAGTTCTTTTTCATTACTTTAGAGGAAATCCTTTTGTGGTGTTCTTTAAAGACTTGGTTTTCATTCAAGTAAGCGCTTGTGACGGTCAAACCCATTCCTTATCATGCCCAATCCTTCCTAAATTTTATGGGGGTTGTAGAAATATCTTTTGAGTCATTATTTCAATTCTTACACAATATTGAACAATCTTTGAATCTTGAATTCATGATTTGTGCTTCATCCAATCTTAGGTGAAGAGCTTATTAGTTTTGGTAACAAAGCATCTCCTATTGTTAAAGTTTGAATTAACTCTTATTCTTTTATTTTTAATTCAATTTTGTATTCCTTTAAAGTTCTTGAGTTCTCTTAATTCTTTCTTGGAATCTTGAATATGTTTTTTTTTAGTTTTTAAGTTTCTCTTTCTTGGTTTGGTTATTCCATCTTTTTCTTTTGTTTCTTGTCCATTTCTTTTAGTTTTTGTATTGAACATATCTAATCTTGAACTTCTTGATCTTGGTTGATTCTTGTTTGCATTCAAAGAATTGAGTTTGTCTTAATCTTTTTGAATTCTTATTGAATCTTTTGAATCCAATTGAATCCTACGATTTTCACTTTGAATCTTGTTTCTTGATTCTAATTTTCTTTTAGTTCCTTTTTGTTCAAAATTCAAAAAAAAAAAAGAGAGGCAAAAAATTCCAAAAAAGGAAAGAAAAGAAATAAGAAGAACTCCACAAAATAACTTATAAACTTGTTCATACTCATTGAAATCTGTGTTATTCTTCTTGCACACATCAATTACCTTCCTTTTCTTGATTAATGCATCAACTACATTCCTTTTCTTGATTAATATGATAATTGAATCCCTTTTACGAACTAAACAAAAGCAGTGAGAGAAGAAAATCAGATTGTGAAACTAAGTGTTTAGTTGAAGTTTATCCCGATGGTTACTGTAGAACTCCCCTATTTGGCCTTCTACTGCTCTCTCCTCCTGCCCTCATTCACCAAATCTGTCTTCTGCCTCAATTTGGCCTCCACCTCTCTTCTCTAGGCTTCCAACACCTAGTGAGCCCACTCTTTGTTTCTTCCTAGGTTTTCTAATGGCCCAAGTCTTTCCCAACCTTGCTCCTCCTTCTAAACTCCCTTGTCTCCCCTTTCAAGCAGCTGATCTAGTCTTGCTCTCCCTTTTAGAAGTCATACTCCCTCCCCCTCCTAGCTCCACCATCAAAGACCTTATCCTCTTTACCACGTAGACTCCCCTTCCTACAAGTTCCAAACTATCTACCCCATCCCTTCCCTCAAACCCTCCTCCTGGGTTGTTACCAGTTGACCCCTCTCTTCCTAGTCTTTTTGCCAACTACCTTCCTTTGAGGCATCCTTTTACTTCTCTAAGGTTGGTGGTTATGCCTATTGCTTTAGGACCTTGGCTGACTCCTCTCAAAAGTCTCCAATAGGGGCTTTTCCTTTTATAGCCACTAACCACAATGTTTGGGAAATAGAAGGAAGGCCTCATTAAAGGTGACTTGATTACAGTGGATCTTCCTCTTCAGAATGTAGAGAAAGGTTTGAAGCGACTCAAAAGTTGTCTACTTGGCTTCTTTCTAGAAAAGTTCTTAAGTTTCAAGGTGGTGTAGAGGGTGGATTTGATTCTTTCAAAGGACTTTAGCCTTTAAGAGACCCTCATCATAAGTAATAACTGGTTTTTATTCAAATTTTATTTTATGGCATGGCTAGAATCAGTTCGTAACTAGGGGCCATGGCTCCTTAGAAGGTCATTATTCCTTAAATAGTGACAAATGCGTATAATTAAGGCTAGAGACCAAATTACCTGTGCACCAATTTGGGTGCGTTTCCGCAAGGTCCCTCTAGAATACTAGTCATTGGAGGGCTTTAGTCTACCAGTAACTTCTGTTGGAAAACCCATCTACCTAAACTCTACCACTGCATCCATGTCTCGTGTCAACTATGCTTGTATTTGTGTTGATGTAGATATCACTTGCCAGGGCCTTAGTCTACTATTAAGTTATATTGGCAAACCTATCTACCTGGACTTTACCACTACATCCATGTCTCATCTCAACTATGTCTATATTTGTGTTAAGGTATCCCTCACTAGCTTCCTAACTCTTTTGAGCTAGCTATATATGGTGCTACTAGGAAAAAACCTTCGAAGATGATGTCTATCACATATGATTAGTGACTAAACCAAAAACCCTAGCCTTGTAGAGGCAAGTGGCATCCTATAGGTGTTTTTAAAACAAGCTTCTTTGAGGAATGCATTTCAATCCCCTAGCTAGAAGAAAACAATGATCCTTTCTCAATGAACCTAGATACCCTTACGTGACCTCTCTCTATTGTGGAGAAAGTGGAAACATCACAGGGTCCTCCTTCTAAAAATTTTACAACTACGCCAAAACAATTACCTGGTAAGAAAGTCCAGCCATTATTTGAAGCTAGATAGGAACCCCACTTAGATCCCCTCAACACAAGATCAACATGGAGGGCTCGAACACCTTTAAAAAATGCAAGTAAATCTCCCTTGTGTCAACAGGACTCTAGGCCAAAATAGCAGGCTCAAAAGCTTAGTCCAGTAGGAACTGTAGCTGGCAGTAGCACAAGTGGTTTATCATACTTCAATTACTAGCTAAGAACTTAAAGGTTGATACATGGCCTTCTCCCTCTGTAGAACACTAGAAAACTACTAGTAACTCTCTATCCCATTCTTCACAATTATTTGATATGGATAAGTTTGAAAGTTAGATTGACTAAAGAACTACGAAAAAGAGTAAGGGCAAAAACAAGCTCTCCTCCCTTCTCTACCTATGAATTTTGTCCATATTTCATATTGCAGCATGATTTCTAAATTCATAATAAAGCTATTAGCAAATAAGCTCAAGATACCCTCCATTATCAACCCTAACCAAATACCCTTTATACATGGTAAGAGAATATGAGATAATATCCTCTTAACTTAAGAAGTTTTGCAAAAATATCACCTAGAAAATGGCCATTGTAGATGTACTTTTAAAATAGAATTGAACAAAACTTATGACTCAATCCAATTGAATTTTGTAGCCAAGACCCTTATTGATATGTCTTTTCCTAACCTTTTTACTAAGTTCTACTCCCTCAATGGCTATCCTTGTCAAACGTTAACCAACTCATTTCTTTACAAAAAGATGTGGCCTCAGATAAAGAGATCCATTATCTTCTTATTTGCTCAACATTTGTATGGAAGCCCTAACCTAAATTACTCACCATCACATCTCTATGAACTTTAATTTCTCTTATTACTAGAAATTTAGAGATCTTAAGCTAGGGCACTTTTGCTTTACAGATGACCTTCTCTTCTTCTGCAGGGCTGAGTCCACCTCTATTCATATCCTTTTCCTAGCATTCACCCTATTTTGCACCGTGTGTCTGAGGAAGTTCCTTCTTCTCCCCATCTCACTACTCTAGTCTTTAGACTTTCAGGTTGTTTTTTAAGCTAGCTCCCTCCCTACAAAATATCTAGGCCTCCCTCTTTTAACTTCCAAACTGACCAAAGTAGATTGTAACCCTCCCTTGATCAAGATTGAGAATAGAATCTCTTTCTGGACAACCAAAACCCTTTCATTTGCGAGTAGATTGCAGCTTGTCAAATTTATCCTAAATTCATTTAATGTGTACTAGTCTTCCTTCTTCCTTCTTCCTGCCATTTTTATCAAGGAGGTTGAAAGGAAAATAAGAAACTTCCATTGGACTGGGTCCTCTAATCAATGCCAACACTCTAAAGTAAAGTGGGAAGATGATTATAATATAAGTAAATTTAATATAAAAAATAAATATGAAACATATAAAAAATAGTCAAATAATATTATATAAAAATAAATATAAAATTAATTTAGTTAAAATCATAAATATAAATCTCAAAATAATTTAGTTAAAATAATTTGATATGTTAAATGCAAAATTTA
>JAOXYD010000135.1:16448668-16464592 GCA_028565735.1 Pinacopodium congolense | reverse complement strand
TTTGATATTTTTAAAAACACAGGGGGGGTATTTGATAATTGTCAAAAATTCAGGGGGTAAAAGTGATATTGACTCATACATTTATTTATTTATTTATTTATTTATCCACATTATGGAAATTAAAACAGATGAAGCTCCGATACTCTTGAAAACACACATTATGCTCTACACATAATATGTACATGATATTTAGAATCAGGATGAACTGGTCTTAATATAATTACAAAGGAAAATTAATACTTCTTTTCACAATCAAAGTACAAATCTTCGTTTTGACACTTGTATGGATATAATTTGTGCAATACGTAAAAGTAAGAACCAAGGAAAGTTTGCAAAGAATCGTACCCTGTAATCTCTACCAACCAACCTTTTTATAATTTGGAATCAATTGAGAACCAAAGCAACCACGCATGCATTTAGTCAAACATAAATAACAGTCAATTATTCATGTCCTCTATTATGACCTAACTGCTTATAGTTGACATTCTGAATTCTTCAGTTTAGAACCAACGATTCGTCCATTCTTGGTGAAACAGAGAATTAGCTCAAATGAATTTTCTTGTTATGATCTCACATGTATTCACTTCATATACGAAGCCCACCTTCGAAGGTGTGTACTAATATGAAAATCAGGGTGAATACTTTTTATTCTACTTGCATGACATGGTTGTAAAGCAATCATCATTCTCAATCCACGTAATAGAAATCAACTACAACAGGTTTCTTTCCACCATCGCTTGAGAAGCCAAAACACTAGTAATGTAATAACAGATGCGAAGGAAGCATCAGCTCAGCCTTGCAACATTTAGCAAGAACAAAGGAAGCTCTACAACTGAAACTCCATGACAATGAACTCGGCACTCCTTTTTTTTTTTTTTTTTTTGGTTTTTTCCCCGGTATTGTTTATGAACACCCTTCATTCCCTTGGACCTACCAGGATTCATGGGTATTGAACTCGTGTTTTCCCACTATATATGAACTTCGAAACTCAAGGGAAGAGTTTTTGTTAGTATTGACACAAGGAATGGCAAGAAGCATATCAGTAGTTAATCACTTTCTGATTTATCAACTTCACATTGTGAACAAGTTTTGGCTGAAGCAAGGGGAACTTTACAAAGTAGAACAGTTCCCTAAAGGCAATGCAAACAAGCGTGCAAGTTAGTTTTGTACCTTTCTAGGAGTAGGCTTCACAAGGCCCTAAGCTATGCTGAACCTTCTGCTATTTGTTTCTTAGTTCCTCAAAGTCAGAACATCAATCACCGCAATTTCCCCAAAGAATTGAATGCTCAACATTCTTCAGAAGTAATCATAAGACAATCACGGATGTCTATCAGCTATGTTTATAGCACAATGTGATGTTGATTGGTGATAATTGTTTACCAAGGGAATCCTCCCATTGAAAGCATCACTAGGCACATTTGTTGAGTCCATCACAGTGGTGGTTGTTTGATGCAAAAGCTCCAGAATAGCCAAAAATATTTCAACCCTTGTTACATGAGTCTTTGCCTGCAAAACATATGACCAACCTCAGTTATTGTGCCAATAATAGTTCATAAAGTCCACAGCAAGATTCATTAGCGTCTTTTATACCTCAACAATGAAGCGAGCCAAAATTTTATCTTCTCTCGTTTCCATAATTCCCCTCATTATATTCAAACCAAACCCCCTTATTGCATCTGCAATCTCAAGAAAAAGGCCCCTATCCTCACACAGCATCTGCAAATTAACAAAGGGCAACAAAGATATAGTGGAGTCATATATTAAGCTACATAACAGAAAGGCAGGAAAGAATTCTCAAATTCTGTATTTTAAACCTCTATTAGAATTAGGCCAGCTGGACAAAGTTCTTCAACTATAACAGGGCAAGCACCAGCACTGCAATTGATGTTGTCTTCCAGGACCATAACGTTTTCCTGGCCAAACAGCTATACGAAAAAAGATAATCTAATAGGATCATAAGATGTAAGCTTGTTTACTTGTGTAGAAGGAACCAAATTAACCTACAGAACTCCTTACCTTTGGTTGATTAGTTTGCTTAAGCTTGTCTGCACATTTGGTTACGCTTTGCAAGAAAAGCATGTGTTTGATTGTGCGGTCCAATAAAGAGTCAATACTACACTGTCACATAAAATATATGATAATAAATCAGCAGAAAAAAATAGATATAAGAAAGAGAAATTTCAAATGTTAGTTCATCCCCTGAATGCATCTCTAACGACAGAAATGAGAGAATGCCCATGACTGCACATTAATCCACATTCTAGTGCCACTTAACCTCCTTTTTGGAAATTATAGGATTGTTGCAACATAGAGTCCAATTCCATGATACAAAGAGTTCCAATATGTTAGATATGGAATAATACGACATTATCCAAAACATCATTGTCTATGAAAATAAGAAAGGAATTCTACCATAAAGAAGATAATTATTTTTTCACCCTCAATACACCTGATAACAAGAATCACCTTATTTCATAACTATCTCCCCCAAAGTAAAGACTTAAGATTGCATACCTTTGTGCTGTCAGGGATAATTCCTCTCAACTCTTTGATACGATCCTGAATCTGTTGACGATCTTTTGGCCTTGGTCGAGTACTTTCTCCAGGTCTAGCTCTTTTCTTCATGGCCTTGCTCTGCTCTTCAAGCTTCTTAGGTGTCTCCAGCACAGTGTTACGATTGCTGATGCTGTAGCTATCATCAATCCATAAGCCAACCTGTGACTTTGGAAAGAACTCTTTCATTGATAAATCCCTTGTTGTGCCTAAACTGTCAAAATCCTGCCTAGTTATATCACTAGAGCACGAAACAGAGACTGAATGAACTTTATCACTGGCCACTGGATTTTCAGTTCTTCTCTTCTTGACGGTCGAGACTTGATCACTAGTACTGGATTTAGAAACACAAGTAGAATTACTGCTGCCATCTAGAAGCTCTTCAATTCCTAGCTCTGAGAACAATCCCTTCCTTGGGTTAAAAAAGGAACCAGGGTCCAACTTTGGCATGTATTTTGAAACACCTGTGCTAACATCTAAAAGATTACAACCCACCACTGGCTTTAATAAGTCTTCCCAGTAACCTCCATCCTGTCCACACCAAACTTCCAGCCCCAAACCTTCTAGCGGGCTATGATCACCATTAGTGAGTACAGAGTTTTGATGTACATCAGTAGAAGTAGTATTTGTGATGGGACTTTTCACTGAATTAACAGGTTGATTGAACAAATTGTCCAGTAAACCATCTCCAACCACATCAGATGTTGTTGAACTAACTATTGTTGACTGCAACACATTCTCAATCCCCATGTTTTTCAACCCGCTAATGTTTGGCGGCGGAGTAGACCACTCAGAAGGATCATACATTGAACTTTCGTAGCAGATATCTGTTGTTAAATCACACAGTTCAAAACCTTCAGGCACTCTCTCCAAGCCAGTTTCTTTTTCCAGAAGTTCACCAAGAGTCCCGTTTATTAAGGGAACAGGACTCTGGTCTTCAATAGATCCTCCAAAATTTTGCTGTACAGCTTTTTCCAGATAAACCACCAGTTCTCCAGTTTCACTAAAAGAAGCCAAACTTGAGACCCCTTGAGAGGTTCTGCAAGATAGTGGAGTGCTTGCTCGTTTAAGGAACACATTGGGAGGCTCATAGGCCCACATCTCCAATGGCCTTTGAGACTGTGTTGAGGTCGAGGTCAGAATATAACAGTCATTGCTACACAGACTTACGCCAGGACTTTCCCTATCCGACTTGTTAATAGAAAGTTCAGATTGTGCCGGTAGTTGTTGGAACTGAGCCCCAAAATTAGAAGATAAGTGTGCTTGAGCTTCAATAGATTCTGCATGCAATTGATTAGGAGCAAACAATGCGTCTGACAAGGGACTTATTCTTTCTTGTTGAGCATCTGGTGTGAAACCTGAGAAATTAACAGGCTGCTTTGAAGACTGAGCTATTTCCATTAGCTCACTGGAGCTGCCACAGTTCATGGCTGTGATATTCCCATTGCAGAAAGAAGCAAACCATTCATTTAATTCAAAACTCTCACAGTTCAAGGATAAAGGAGTCACAACTGGTAAAGTAACTCCACTGTTATGTTCCATCTCCCAAAGTGATGCGTTTATTTGCTCCCAGAGTTTGTCTCTGAGGTCTAAAGCAATAATGGGTTAGAATTAACAGCATTTTATCATCAAATAAATGGATATTATGCTTTCATGTCAAGATCAAGAATAGGAACAACAATAGTAATTTAAGATCAACAGATTAGCATTTTAGACCTTTCTGACATAGTAACAACAATAGTAATTTAAGATCATTTTAGATCTTTCGGACAATATTTGGAACAGCAGAAATTCATAGTTGTCAGCATTCTAGTGCTTCATAGCCTTCCCTATTTGGTCTCTCCAGTAGGCATCTTTGACAGTTAACGACCTTTTTAACATCTCAATAACCATATCTCAATGCCAAAAACAATAGCCATGCCGTTCGAACAGTCAAAACAAAAAGAATAATCAAAAACAATAGCTACATTCAACGGCATCACACCAAATAATAGTGAAGGAGGCAAGTCTCACGCTCATATAGTAAGGTAATTTTTCAACGTTACTTTCGTGAAATTTTCTTTTTCCCTCTAGTGCTTCATAACAAGCAAATTTGAGTGTTTTCAAACAAATGCCACTTTAGTAAATGATCAGCCTCACCATCAATCACAAACTAGTACATCAATCCATAGTTAACATTAAATTTTGTGAAAGATAAGCAAGAAAAAAAAAAAGGGAAATTTTTAGGTCAAAATAACCATTTATTAACATTGCAGCAAAGAAAATTCGTATGATGCAGACAGCAAATAGCCAAGGTCCGAAGCCATCGAGAAAAGCAAATCGTTTGACAATATAAGCATTCAAAACAGCCTTATCCTTTTCTTTCATTGATAAGACGGAAAAAAAATGGAAAGAATTCTCAGGTCGAAAAACAGGGGAGGAATGGAAAGGAACTCACATGAAATTTCTCTTCGCGAACTCCAAAAGACTCCACGACCTTGAGACCACTTACTACTTAAGAAAGACTCTTAAGCGTCTCCTTTCACATGCATTTGCTTACCACCAATTTGGCTGGCCGAAGAAATTTAAACTAAGACCCCACCAGCAATTTTTGGCCTGAGTCAACAAACTCAACAAATATGTAAGAAGCCTCAATTCCAGCTTCAGTGAACAAAGGACAAATCTTTTTCGTTTTCCTTCAGCCGAAGAAGCAACTCTGGCCAGCTAGTATGGTGACACTCGAAACGCACAAATGCCTGATCAATAACAAGCAAAATGTAAACCGGTTTGTATTCAGAAACAAAAGTGGGCGTTGGTTGGGGAAAGGAAAATTAAGAACTGATCAAAGAAACTGTGGTGCTGGCAGAGATTTAGCAAAAGGAAAGGAAATGATCTCTTTTTCATGCGTGTAAAATGGAAATAACATAAACATATATATAAGGAAAAAGGGTCGTTTTCGGCTTCAGGTTTTGTGTTTGCTTCTCACCTTCTTTATCTCGTCTTTTTGAGAGCAATGCATGAAAGAGTAAAGAGTGAGATCTTTAAGCACTAACTGTGCTTAATATCTTTGTCTTAATGCTTGCAGGCGACCGGTCCCATATGGATCTTAGGCTGCCCCTTCTTTTGTTCTTTTACTATCTTATGAGTTATGCCTATGCAAGTATAAAGCAAATACTTCTTTTCCTATTCAAAAGGTTCGTTGATGCCTGAATCAATATATTTAAAATAATCCAATGTTATATAGAGAATGTAAGGTCAATATATTTATATAGTCTACCGCAAAAATCTTAAAATAAGCCAAAATCTATATTCTTATGTTTATACATGGTGTTTGGTGGAACCGTTTTGTTTTTAAATTTTTGTGTTGAGTTTATCCATTAGATTGGTTAAACTTTGATTAACTCCAAAAATAGGAATCTTATGTTCAAGACATTCCGGAGATTTCAACCCAAAAGCGTAAATATTCAAAGTTATTGTTTGTTAAGTTATAATTAAAATTATAATGTTAATCAACTTAAAATTGTAATAACATTGTAAAATTATAAGAAAATTATAATTTCATTAATTTTAATCATCAAATAATAATTTAAGAAGTAATAATTACCATTAAGTCAATCAAATATTTTTTTTTTTTTAAGTAAGTCAGTCAAATACAACTAGACATATATCTTTTTGAAAGAACGATGATAATGTTTAAAATCACTTTTTAGAGATTTTTGTTTATCAAACATAATATTTATAATAAAAATTGCACCTAAACTCATCAAGAAGTGATTTGATTACTAAAAAATTCTTAAAAGTCCATGCACAAAACAAAAGCACAAAAAGAAGATTAAATTGGAATAAGGTCTCGAGGATTATACAAATAAGTGTGGAGTTTTGAGTCTTTTGTCGAAGTATACAATTTCTGACATATCTAACTTATACAATTTAACCTAGAAAGGGGTATATTCAGCCCAGCAATAGTACGAGTTTTCTAAATGTAGGTGACCGCCAGTAGCTTATTGTATATTTTTCAAGGTACTAGCTAGCTTATTACGGTCAACTTCCAACATACCAAAGAACAAAATGGAAATTTATTGCTCTTCAATTTTAGGTAGCTGAAGAAATGTCTAGTGAAGTACGTAATCTATTAACAATTAAATGTTATAGCTCGCAATCACATATTTGATTGTGATGACAATTGGTATTTAGTAGGATATGGATCAATTAAGAAATTTCGCATCCGATTATATATCTGCTAGTTTTAAGAATATTAATTGAGGATTTAAGCAATTAAGTTGAATCAATATTGCTGATACCAATTTATTGATCAAATAACATTAATAAATAAGATTAAAATCACCCATCACCTCATACTATCAATCAAATTCTTATAATTTTAAAATTATTAAATAAACTTATAAAATTTTAAATTATTTTTATTTGTTAATTCTCTGTTACTTTTATCCTACGTAGACTAACAATATGTCTACGTAGAATGTCTACGGGGTATATTTGGAGATATATGACAATGTCATATAACATTAGATTAATGGGTGAAAGTAATTTAAAACTTTAGATACATATTTAATAGTTTATTAAACTATAAGGATTTGATTGCTAGTTTTTTAAACTATAAGGATCTAAATAATTTTAAACTCAATTAATAGATTATTTTAATAACTAAAATAAAATTTTAATAATTAAAGAAATGCATAGTATTGAAAATATTATATTCTTTTAATACAAAATTTTTAATTTTAAATTTAAAAATTTTAAAAATATTTTATCTTTTATAAATTCTATATTTATGATATTATACATGCGTGACAGTAAAGTAAAGATATTTATCATGTAAAAAATATAGTAACAATAACTTTAAGTTGATAAATTTTTTAAGTTGATAATAACCTAAAAGACTTTTTTTATACTCAATTCTAATTGAATCTAAATAAAATTATTTGAAATTTATTTGAATTTAAATATGATTTGAATCTTAAATTTAAATTTATTTAAATTCAATTTAAGTCATTAATTTTAGATCAAAGATCAGTTTAGTTGAGTCTAAAAATTTCAGTTTAATTCGATTTAAAATTAATGATTTAAATTACATTTAAAAAAATTTTATTTTTCATTTCTTTTTAAGAAAATTTTTTTCTTATATTTATTTTAGAGTTTTGAATATAGTTAAAATTGTCTATATATTCAATTTTACAAATGTCTCACGTTATTTCAAATGAAATTTTAAATAAGAATAAGTTATAACCTATTTATTAAGATCCAATTGCAATTCAATATAAAAAAATCCTTTTAAATTTAGGTGGTACAAAATTATATTTAAACTAAATCATTATCAACTCAAAAAAATTATCAATTTAAAATAATTAATAATATTTTTTTATATGATAAATATTTTTACGTTACTCTCGCATATATCCAATGTCACAAATATTGAACTTGTAAAAGATAAAATAGTTTTTAAGTTTATTTAATTTTCTAAATTTTAATTTAAAAATAATTATACTTTATTAAAATGAGATAATAATTAAATGGTACAATTTTTAATTACTAAAATTTTATTTTAATTATTAAAATTATCTATTAGTTGAATTTAAAATCATTTAAACCAGTATAGTTTAGTAAATTACTAATTAGGTCTTTATAATATGGTAAACTATCAAATAGGTACCTAAGATTTCAAATTACTTTCATCTATTAGTCTAGTATCACTTGGTATTATCACTTATCTCTAAATGTACCACGTGGACATGTCGTAAGTCTACATAGGATAAAAATAACAAAGAACTAATGAATAAAATTAATTTGAAACTTTAAGGACTTATTTAATAATTTTAAAATCATAAGGGCCTAATTGATAGTTTACCAACTATAGAGATCTTAGGTGTTTTTAACCCTAATAAATATGTAAAAGAACATATAAAATTAACATTAGAATTGATTTCTTCTAGATCATAAATTTATAATCTTTTAATTTCAAGAGTAAATATTTGTTAATGGATCAATGCTTATTCTCTCCTGAAAAAGGAAACTATTATTGTAAGGGCATCTACTCAAAATAGAGGATTAATATAAAACTCCATAATGTCATAAGGGTTTTGGCAAAACTACATCTAATGATCTAATTTTTTTTTAAGAAAAATATTTTTTTAGATAAGGCAACTAGAAGTCTATCTACATTAATTAGGATGTAAAAAAATATTGAAACAAAGTAAAATAATGGATTTAAAACATTTTTAAATTAAAAATATCAACGATTAATTTTTAAAATATGAATATATTTATGATAAAGGATTACTAATTTTCATCACAAATTTTGAAAATAAAATATCATAATGTTTGATTCTTTGTTTGAACATCAATATTAGGTAATAATAAACTATATCATTTAATTCTTTTTTATTTTGTTAAAAAATTAGTCTCTTCTTTTGAAATTCCATTGCCAAAGAATTTAGAATAAGTTTTTCAAATCTAATTCAACAACATGATTTTAAGAAATATAGAGATTTATTAATTTTTGTAAAAACACTCCAAAAATAGCAACATTTATTTATTTATTTATTTCAAAGCAATTAACAAGGAAAAAGCTATATGAACTTGAGAGTAATAATCAAATCTTAACTTGAAAATTATAATAGAGTAACTAATAGGAATAGTTCAATAATAATCTCATTTATATATTCTAAAATTAATAATAGTGTTAGTCCTTATGACACATAAAAGAGGGGTGAATCAAAGGCTTTAAAAAAATTTCACAACACCCATACTTAAAGATGAATGCAACATTCAACTTCACAACAGCCATACAAAACTTAAACAATACTAAGCCAAAAACTCGTAAATAATGTTTAATCTGTTTGTATAAATTTTTTTTTCTTACACGCTTAAATGATAAAAATGCTCACAAGAATGCCTATTTATAGACCAATATATGACTATTACCTAACATTTATTTCCATTAATCACATATTTCATTTGGTTTCTATCCATTATAATGCGATCTTTACTTGAATTGGTTAACTAGTGCATGAACTAATTGACTAGTCCTTCACTAGTCGATCAGTTTACATAAAAAAGACTGATTCTCATATCATTTTTCACATTTAAATCAACTCCTAACTCATTTATATATATTATAACACGTTACAGACATCATCAAACACATCTTAACTATATTTTATATAATTCAACTCAATTACATAAATTAATACAATAATATTCACCTAATTTAACAACTTTCCTTAACAACTTATTGTACTAATTTCAACTTCATGTTTCTACTCAATTATATATATTACCACATTAACTTGCCACATTCATTAATTAACGCACATAAGATATAAGTCTTATCAATATTCAATTCATATATTCACTAACAATTTAACCTAATCATCTATTTATTCACACATACTCACATTAATTGAACACCAAAACTCATTTCATCCATGAAGAGGATATTCACACACAACAATCATATAAAAATCCTCTTAACTATGCATCATATATAATAATCACTAAATATGAATGCAATATATATGATGTAAGTCCTTAAACACTATGGTATAACCAAGAAGAGACTTGCACAAAAACTCACTCATAACAACCTATCAAATTATACTCTTAAACTTGATCCTTTATCTTCAATTTCAAGTTAAAATCTGATTCTCTTCTTTCCATGATCTTAGTCTTCCTTCCACGCACTTCAATGCATCAATACTTTAACTCGTGTTCTTCAATTCCAAATCTCAACACTCAATACATTAATCTCAACAAATATATTAGTAAAACTGTTTTGTCATCATTAAAATAAAGTTGGAACCATTCTTTAGTTAAAAATTAGTTAAGAGTTAATTAATGTTATATTATATGTTAACCTTATGTCATCAAAAAAGGAGGGAAGTGAATTAGGTTCTTTAAAAAATTTATTCTAAGTTGATGAAACTTAAGTTTAATGAATTCCTCTAAACTTATATGCAAAAGCTAAACAATATTCTAATTTAATAGCCTTAATTCACCAATTTCTTAATCAAATATATGGAAGCTAATTATACAAAAGTAAATATAATATAAATAATCATAAGAATAAAATAACTTGTAAATTAATGCTTTAAAATAAAAGAGTAAGGGAGAGAAAAAGGCAAACCAATTTATAGAGGTTTGGAGATATCCCCTTTCTCCTACATCCTCTCTCTATCAACTTATTGAGAATTTTTACTATCATAAAATCAAATACGAATCCATTTTTCATAAGACTATAAGGTGACCTTTTACAACACTCTTCTTTTTCAATAAGTTTACGAATAACCTCTTTATAACACTCTCCTTTTTAGAGGGCACTAGTATAAATCCTTATAACTTTTACTCTTAATAATTTCATCCTACAAAATAAACTATCTTAAAATACACACTTCTCACAAAAATACCTTCAAAATATCTCACTTTTTGATCAACCAAAGTGTTTTAGGGGTTCACTCACCACTTAGGAATGAATGCAACAATGAAGCTCATAATTTCTCAAAACTCATACAAAATACATATGCAACTTCACCTAAAACTCACAATTGAAGCTCATAATGCTCAAATCTCTTGTATGAATATTTCTTACGCTTGTTAAATGAAAATAACACACACACACACACACACACACACAAATAGAGAGAGAGAGATATAGAGAGACAACACTTATGTATGGTGCTTTCTAGGCCTACTAATCATTATTCAATGTCTCTTTACATTTATTCCTCAATATTTTATATTATCGTTGTTAATTTTCTTATTGGATGTGAATCACACTTTAATTAGTTGACTTGTACTGAATTGGTTAACCACTCTACTATTTAGATTAGTTTTCTAACTTTAAATACATGATTTCAATCCAATTCAATTATTAACTCATTTGTAAATGTTCTAACCAATTCTAATCAATTTCTATCATTAACAAAAACTTCTTAACACATGCAAATTTCCTCAAATCAATTCATAACACACATTCACATAATTAGCATAATCACACAACTTAACTTTAATAAATTTTCATAACATATTCAATTTTATTTTTTCATAATTTTTTAACACAATCACACTCATTAAACACTATTTATCCTATCAATTATAACTACTTCATTTCACTCACACATACTCAAATTAGATACAATCATTTATTTAAGAGGATCTTTAAATACTACAATCATATACAACTTCTTCTGATTATATATTTTATATGCAAATTATTAACCAGGAATGTAATATAAACAATATGAGCCCTTTAACACTATGGAAAGACCCAGAGGACACTTATAATAAAACCTACACAAATCACATATCAATTTCACTATCTTGGAACTTAATCTACTTAATCTTCAAGAAAACCCAACTTTAGTTCCAATGCTTATATTGCCACTTTTGCCCCAATGCTTTAATGTAAGTTCCAAAATGAGTTTCTCCACTCTTTCTTCACTCAAAGGCTCCTACATACACCTCCATAACACATTACACCTGTCTTTCCTTTCAACACATTAAATAAACTAAATCATTTAAAATAATGTTTTGTCATCATTAAAACAAAAATAAAACTACCCTTGGTTTAACATAATATAAATTTATAAATTTTTTCTCCACTTATTTTTCTTAATATAATCTTTAATGTTCACTTATTTAGAATGTCATAATTTCTTTTTTCAAATTATTAATGTCTTTATTAATGTATAATATCTTCATCAAGGTCTAAATCTACAATCCATATTTATAATAAGAATTACCTCTTTTTTACCAATAACACTTATGGTTCTACCAAGTTTCAAGTCATGGTAGAGATAATAATTTAATTAAAAAAAATAATATGTCATCCTTTTTTATGCTAGACATTTTATTCCTATATTAGTTTCATTAAAAATTTGTCTACTTCTTACTCTTAAACATTTCCTACTTATTTTTGCACTTGAATATCCCCTCTTTCAATAAGTTATGGTTTATACATTGTCACTAATATATATTTATACATTATAAAACTAACTAACTCATTTAAAACGTAAAAACTATGAAAAATCACTGGATATATTATAAATGAAAATGAAAAAAGATAAAAAAAATATAAGGCTTAAATTAAATTAATATAACAATGAACTTCAAATGTCTAATTCAAGATCAAATTTAATTTTCTTAGGAAAATACATTTTGTCTAAGTTTTTTATATGTTGTTTGTATTATTAAAGCTGAAGTGATTGGGAGGATTTATCTCAATGCTGGAAGATTTCTAATCACAGAAGAATAATTAGAATAATTAAGTTGACATCTGGTGAGAATATTATGGAGTGACTCTAAATTAGTGTCTTAATTAAGAAAGAGATTGAAAATTTTCATTAGATATGTTAGGATTTTTATTTTTAAATGTCATAGTCTTATCTTTAACTTTAAAAAATGGTTGTTGGTTTTTATATAGTGAGGGATTTTGTGGAGAGTGAGCAGGCTTATGCTGGAGTTTTTGAGCTTCGATGTGCTAAGTTTAAGTAACTTTATGTTAAAAAATATGAACTAACCCAAGATCTAACCATATAAGCGTATAATGTATAGAAATTCGTATATGATTTTGTGTCTATTGATCGAGAAAATGCGGAATCAGTATCAGAGTTGTGTGAGACCTGCAAAAAAAACACAAAGAGAGGGAGAGAGAGCAAATTTGCAATGCAAATAGAAGAGATAGAGTAAAGAGAAGGCAGAGAATTTTTTTGTAGAGAGAGGATGTTGATCTTTCTGCTTTTTTGTAATACTTAAGACTTATGATGGCTCAAGTGACTTGTTACTTGAGTCGATATATAGTAAGAGTAGGAAATCTGGTATTAAAATCTTATGGACACTGTTTTATTAGACAATCTCATCACAGTCTAATAAATTATTCAAATATTTTCTCAGTAGACATAATATTTATCTTATCATAGACCATTAATTCTTTTACTTTAGTGCAATTAATTAATTTAATTTAATTTAATTAATATTGTCTAAATTAAATGCTAGAACAATTAAATAAATTGTAGTCTATTAAAATTATTCTAACATTCTCTCCCATAGACAAGCATTAATTGTCTCAACAGAATGACCAACTAAAAATAAATATAGATATGAATTATGATCTAAAGATAAATAAAGTCAAACACTTTGTCCTATAAGGCTATCAATACCAAAAAATACTAGAAACATGTATCATATAGAGATACGATGCCAATATAATCGCGGATATCGATTCACTTTACTAATATAAGTGAAAAAATGTAGTGTGACAAACTACATGATATGAAAATTAAGGTACCATGCTTCCTTTATTGATATCAATATATCCACTTTATGTAAACCACATCAAAGATATTCATATGGGACGAACACTTTTATCCTATTATATTTCAATGTATTAAATGTATCTCAAGATAACTATATGTGTCGGAGACATAGATAAGGTCATACCATAATAATTCTCAATGGCCTATAATATGCTTAAGATTGATAAAAATTTTAATACTTTTAATCCTTAATGATCCTTAAGTAATACTGTCAAAAGACTTTTGTACACTCATATTGTCGACATGTCTTTAAAAATTGATGGGTCGTAGTCCTTTAAATAGTAGATCTGTGAGTATATGTTTTATTAATATATGCTCTACTGTAATGTCACCTTTTTGCACCAGTTCCTTTATAATCAAATACTTGACCTCCAAATGATTAGACCATGTGATATTCTTATTATTATTACTGAACATTATAGTGGAAATATTATCACATTATAACTGAATAGTTCTAGCTATTGACTCAATCTCAAACAATTTAAAAATTAAATTTCTTAACCATACTGCTTGTAAAGCAGGTTCATAACATTCAACAAACTCAGCATGAATAATAGATGATGTTACAAGTGTCTGCTTGACACTCTTCTAAGATAAAACACCATCTGCCAATATAAAGATGTATCCTAAAGTAGGCTTCCTATCATTTGGGCACATAGCAAAATCAGAATCTATAAGCCATTTCAAATCCAGATTTTCAATCTTTTTGTATATGAGCATATAATCCTTGGTTCCTTGAAAACATCTTAGAACTTGTTTAAATGTATTTCAGTGATTCATACCTGGGTTAGCTAGATATCTACCCAAAAGACCAACAATAAATAGAATATCTACTCTAGTACATACCTGTGCAAATATTAGACTACCTACTACACTAAAATACGGAATAACCTTCATGACCTCATTTTTAACTTAATTCTTTGGGCATTGAGACAAAGATAATTTTTCTCTATAAGAGATTGTTATTGCACAAGGTTTATAATTTTTCATATGAAGCTTTACAGTACACACTTTATGTATATCTTTTGAGAGAACCTAACAAGTTTTAAGATATGTCCTAGTAAATCTGAATATCTAAGATAAATGATAATTCATCAAGATCCTTCATATCAAATTGTTTGGATAAATGATAATATAGTCATCTGAATGCTACCCCCTGAATTATTGGGATGAAAAATTTCATTAGCCACATCAAATTCCAGAAACTTAGTTATTTGTGATTCTACAATTCTGGATCCTCTTTGTCTACAGTAAAATCTGTAATCCTTAGAGTGGTTAGGGAATCATATAAAATAGCAACGATTAGTTCGAGAATATAAATTTTTTCTATTGGATTATATAGTCGTACCTCAGTTAGATAACCCAAAATACGTATATGGGTTAAGGATGGTTTATATCCCTTTCATAACTCAAAAGGGGTCATTGGCACTAATTTACTGGGGGACTTTGTTCAAAATGTACAAAGTTGTCTTTATGGCTTCACTCCAAAGGTATTCTAGAAGATTAATCCTGCTTTGCATACTCCTCATTATATCCTTTAAGGTGCAATTTCACCTTTCAGTCACACTATTTTGTTTAGGACTACTCGGCATAGTAAATTGAATTACTATACTACAGTTTTATAAATATCTAGTAAACAGACCCTTTTCTTGTCTTGAAACCCCATGTTTGCCATTATACTCTCCTCTTTGATCAAATCGAACTATCTTCATTAATTTTTCCAATTATTTCTCGATTTCAATCCTAAATACTTTAAACTTATCAAGTATTTCAGACTTTTCTTTAATCAAGAAAACGTAATAGTATCAGGAAATATCATCAATGAAAATCATAAAATACCCTGATCCACAAAATGTGGATGAGTGGGGACTAAAAATATCTGTATAGATGATTTCTAAACGATTAAAAATGTGCTTAGAAGTTTTATTCTTTATTTTGATCATCGTACCTCTATAATAATCAACACATATCTCTACATCTGACAAATCTAGAGTTGGAAGAATGTTTTCCTGTATCAATCTTACAACTCTTTCTTTAGAAATGTGACCCTAATCTCTTATGT
>JAOXYD010000135.1:16425437-16441406 GCA_028565735.1 Pinacopodium congolense | reverse complement strand
CAATCTCTTAACATGAAATGGGAGCAGGTTTGGAAAAGGATCTTAAAGTGTCTAATGTGGGGTCAAGATGGTCTCTTCTCATTAATAGTTAACATTAATCAGATAATATTTCCAATTACGAAAATAATTGAATTCAAATGAATGCGTGACTAATACAAAGGATTAAAATAAAAAAAAAATTCAACAATTTATAGATTATGATGAGATTGATGATGAATTAAATACTATTTAAAAAAATAAACTCAAGTACATAAACAGATAAATGCCTCCCCCACACTGAAGTCAAACATCGTCCTTAATGTGTAAAAAAAGAATTGAAAAGTAAAATGTCAGAGAGAATGGAAAGAAATACACCCGTATGATATATACTTGAAGATCCAACAATGTATTTGAATCAATGTGCAGGAACTGAAAGTATAAGAAAAATAACATAGAGAAATAGCTAAAAGAAGCTCCACTCGTGTATATGTGAAAATTAATACATCAAGGAGAAACAAAAAGGAACCACAGTCATTAAATCTAACCAAAAACAACAGAAATCCAAACTATGGAAGGGAAATTTATACTATGAAACTGAAACAACAAAAACAACTGAAACAAGAAATTAAAAAACCAAAACAGATAATCATCGGCATCCCTGGAACGCTGATAGTCCTCTAAACTCCTAACTCGAGCAGTCAACTTATTGACTTGATGCTGAAGACCATCAAACCGACGAGTCATCTCAGAGAATAAAGCCGAATGAAACTCAAAGAGCTCAGAACTGAGGCGACCCTCCATGTTGATCATGTATAGGATCATTCAACGATGGTAGGGCGGCAGCAGGTGAAACATGTCTCGGGCAAGGCATACTCTGATTAGAGTCAGATAAAGCCTCACCCATCTTAGCCTTAGGTGCTTCAGGTGCCAGAGGGGTCGCAGCATCTTCAATTCCTTTCTTTATCCACCACCCATGCCTAAAAATGAAACTCCAATGCTTGAACAGAGCGACGTTGATGATTACCTTATTAGATGCATCCGTGACGTCTTCTAACTCCAAACGAACTCTAGCATCCATAAAAATATTCATCAAGAAGTGAGTAAAAATGAAATGCTTGGTGGCCTTATTTACCTTTACCACATCCCATATACCAAGAATGATGAAACTGGATAGCGGTATGCAAGAAATAGCTCCTAAGACATGCAATGTCTTATACAGCAGATACACATTTACCACCCTTATCTCATTTAAACCTCTAGCCATAGGACAAATGTTTGAGCTAATAAAGGCCAAAATAATCCTCTCTCGGACCACTAAATTTGGGGTGGTAATGCATCTGCTGTTCCTCGTCAGTGCCAAAGCTTCCCCCGCAGCAGGCACAAAAAATGAGGGATCGGTAGAAACCAAATCACCATGTAAATGATCTGTAGTCTTCACATACACATCACCTTCATCTGGTACTCCCAATAAAGTTGAAATATATGCACGAGTTAAGAGAATATGGATACCCCGTGTTGTCAAGAGAACCTCAATAGTCTTAAAGTCATCCTTGTCTATGATGCTCGCGTAAAACTCGCTAACTAGATTTGGATAAAATGGACCTAAAAGGGTCACATCTGTGTATCGACCGAGACTCTTGAAGGCTCTAGAAGATCAAACTGGGCTTCAATGTGTGAATGAATTGGCTGTCCCTCGATTTACGAGTTGCGTCAATGTGATTGATACCAGTTAAAATTGTCGATACTCGTAAACCGAGAAGGTTCATACACCAAACGTTTCCTAAGTGATGCCATTGGATGCTAAACTATTTAACAAATTCACCATAATAGGTCAGAATGTTCAATTGAAATCAAAAAAAATTTCAAAAAATCCATATTTATTTGAAATTTTCCAAATTTTTTTATCAAAATGAAAGGCTATAAATGGGATATCAATGAAAAGCTTATGAAATTATGAACACAATGATACCAAATTTCAAATAAATAAATGCCTGGATCAAGAGAAAATTGAAAAGGAATACCTTGATGGAAAAAAAGATCTAAAATTATTAGAGTTGATTCTGAAAAATCTATAGATTTTCAAAGAGATTTGATGCAACAATGTTGTAGATGTCTGGAAATGCGACAAATAGAAACCAAGAACACTCAATTTGGTTAACAAATGAGGAAGATATGAATTTTTGAAGGTTTTAAGGGCAAAAGGGGTGGAGAGGAAAAATCCGAGAACTACTGGGTCTTTATACTTTTTGCAGCTAGTAACAGTGCCATGTTCTTTAACCAACAACACCGTTAAATTCACATATAATTAACTACCTAACTTGAAAATTTTCTAGTTCAATGAAGATTAAACAGTGAAAAGTCTCAAAAGACTCCTTCATAGAACTAGGTACATACAACTTCACTCTTTGCCCATTAATTTTGAATAGAAGAGTGATCAATGCTTACAGCAGTTGTTCCAAATGGATAAATCTTGGTTATATTGTAAGGGTTGTCTATCTAGTCCTCAACTTTCTTGGAAACAACTTCAATCTTAAATTATAAACCAAGACCTTATCACCAACTTTGAAGTACCTTTGAATGATATGCTTTTCATGCCATCTTTTGACTCTTTTCTTATATAATTTGGAGTTATCATAGGCTTAAAGACAAAACTCATCCAACTAATTCAATTGCAAAATTTTT
Organism: Pinacopodium congolense; assembly: GCA_028565735.1. Taxonomy (NCBI): domain Eukaryota; kingdom Viridiplantae; phylum Streptophyta; class Magnoliopsida; order Malpighiales; family Erythroxylaceae; genus Pinacopodium; species Pinacopodium congolense. Next base: position 16,438,745 of record JAOXYD010000135.1, on the reverse strand, counting down.
TCCTTACCAGCCTGTCTTGAATTAAAATTTAGATAACGAATAGCCTTATAGACTTGATATTCTAATTCAACCGGCAGATGACAAACCTTACCATAGACCAACTTGTAACGAGACATGCCAATGGGCGTCTTAAATGCAGTTCAATATGCCCAAAGTGTATCATATAACTTCATTGACCAATCTTTTCTTAAAAAATTAACGATCTTTTCCAAAATTCTCTTGATCTCTCTATTTGATATCTCCACTCGACTACTAATTTGAGGATGATATGGTGTAACAACCTTATGGGTAACACCATACTTAGATAGAAGGGAATCAAATTGCTTTTACAAAAATGAATTTCCCATCACTTTTAATGGCTTTAGGTGTCCAAAATCGAGTGAATATGTTCATTTTAAGAAATCAAACTACAACTTTCACATCATTGTTTGGAAGTGCAACTGCTTCAACCCATTTACTTATTGAAATATGATGAAGGGAATGGACCCATGAAATCAATACCCCAAACATCAAAGACTTCAAAAAAATAGAATGTTATTTAGTGGCATCTCATGTCTCCTTGATATGTTGCCAACTCTTTGACAATTATCATAAGATTTCATATACTGAAATGCATCCTTATATATAGTAGGCCAATAGAAACCACATTCGAGCACCTTGTGTGTAATCCTAGTAGAGCCAAAGTGTTCTCCAGTCTCCTTTGAATGATAATGACTTAAAATTGATGACACTTCTTCATTAGGAACACATTTATAGATTATTACATTAGCACAAATATTGTAAAGGAAAGGGTCATACCATAAATACTGTTTAACTTTCGAAAATAATTTCTTCTTCTGTTGGTATGAAAAGTCAGGAGGGATCGCATTACTAGCCATGTAATTCACTATGTCCAAATACCAAGGTAAAGTAAGCATGGCTGATAAGTGCTCTTTAGGAAACACCTCCTTTATGTCTAGGTTTTCTCCTTTCTCTATTACTTCCTCATTCAAACGAGATAAGTGATTAACCATAAAATTTTCCTTATGTTTCTTATCTCATATTTAAATGTCAAACTCCTGTAATAAGAGAACCCATTGAATCAATTGTGGCTTAGCATCAGGCTTGTCCAATAGGTACTTCAATGCTAAATGGCCCATATAAACTATCACCTTTGAAAGAACTAAATAAGATCAAAACTTGTCAATTGAAAACACCATGGCTAACATCTCCTTCTTAGTAGTGGTGTAATTCTTTTAAACATCATTTAACTTGAGACTTGTATAATAAATTGGATGGAAAAGCTTTCTATGTCTTTTTCCAAGTGTTGCACCCACTATAAAGTTAATCACATCACGCATCAACTCAAAAGGAAGAAACCAATCAAGGGATACCAAAATAGCTGCACTCATAAGTTTCTCCTTTAGCAATTGAAAAGAATGCATTCAATTATCATCAAAGTTAAAGATTGCATCCTTAGTCAAAAGTTCAGTAAGGGGATTAGCTATATTAGAAAAATCCTTAATAAATATTTTGTAGAATCCAGCGTGTCCAAGAAAACTTCAAATTGCTCCAACTGAATTTGGTGGTGGAAGTTGAGCAATAACTTCTACTTTTGTGGGATTTACTTCAGTACCCTTACTTGAAATCTTAAGACCGAATACTATGTATTCTAGCACCATGAAATGGCATTTCTCCTAATTCAAAACCAGATTAGTTTCTTCACCCCTTTAGTACCTTCTTTAGATTCTCCAAACATGCATCAAAGGATTTACCAAATACAGAAAAATCATCCATAAATACTTAAATGCATGACTCAATCATATCTGCAAAAATGGCTATCATACAATAATGAAAAGTAGTAGAGGCATTATATAATCCAAAAGGCATGCGAAGATAAAGGTTCTATATGGACATGTAAAAGTCATCTTTTCCTAGTCCTCAGGGCCAACAGGAATTTGCAAGCAACCACTGTATCCATCTAAAGCATAATGAAATCTATACCCAACTAACCTTTCTATTACTTGATAAATGAAAGATAAAGGAAAGTGATCCTTTCTTGTGGCGTCATTTAATTTACGATAGTCAATGCACACATGCCAACCAGTTACCTTCCTTGTAGCAATTAACTCTTCTTGTTCATTCTTCATGACAATAGTTTCTCCTTTCTTTGGATTTAGCCTACCATGAGGTTGGACCAAAGGTTTACTTCCTTCTTCAATGAATATTTGATGAGTACAAATAGAAGGACTTAATCCTTTAATATCAGCTAAGGTCCATCCTATATCTTTTCTATGCTCTCTAAGAACTGTCAACAATGTCTCCTCCATCATATCACTTAATGATGATGAAATAATAATAGGTAATTGAGATGAAGGTCTCAAAAATGCATACTTTAAGTTTGAAGTGTTCTAAAGTTAGAGGCTCTTCAATTTATGGCTTTGGAAGGGTTTGAATTGGTCTATCCAAAGGCTTAAACCTTCTAGATTGTAGAAGACTCCTTTCCAACTTCTAATTCCTTTAATGCTTCCTTGACTCCCTCTCCTTCATCCTCTTCAGCATTGGAATAGATCAAAGCCTTTTACAATGAATCTGAACAAAGATATTCAAATGGGTCAATTGTAGTAGAATGAACTCCAATGAAGTTACATGAATCCAAGGTGGATAGATACTTCATTGCTCGAAAAACATTAAACTCAATCTCTTCATCTTAAAGCCTAAGAATGAGTTTTCCACCATGTACATCAATCAGTGCCCTGACAGTAGCCATGAATAGTCTTCCCAAAATGATAGGCATTGTATTGTCCTCTTCCATATCCAAGACAAGAAAATTGACATGGAATATAAATTTATCAACCTTAACCAAAACTTCTTCGATGATTCCTTTTGGATTGGTGACTAATCTATTAGCCAATTGCAATAAGACAGTAGTGGGTTTAGGATCTTCTAATCCTAACTTCTTGAAAATTGATAAGGGCATTAATTTAATGCTTGCTTTAAGATCCATCAAAGCCCTATCAATTTTTAAGTTACCAATTGTACAAGGAATGATAAAACTACTAGGGTCTTTGAGCTTTAGGGGTAACTTCTTCAAAAGGATAGCTTAACACTCTTCATTAAGCTTAACTATCTCATATTATTCCAGTCTTCTCTTCTTAGACAAGATTTCCTTTAGAAATTTTTCATATGAAGGCATATGGGCAATTACCTTTGCAAATGGAACATTGATATGAAGTTTCTTAAACATCTCTACAAATTTTCCAAACTGCTTGTCCAAGTGTGTATTCTTCAACCATTGAGGGTATGGTATTCTAGGCTTGTATGGTTGCACATTCGGATCAACAAACAACCTAGGTGGCTTATCAAAACTCATACCTCTATCTCCCTTTTCTTGCTTCTTTTCTTCTTTTAACTCTCTCTCTTCTATCATGACTTATTTTTTTCTCATCTTCTTCACTCTCCACCATCATTTGCTTACCCTTCTCTTCTTCCTTCTTCCTTCTTCCTTCTTCCTTCTTCCTTTCATTCTCAACCTCCTATCCAATTCTTAAAGTAATCGCCTTGGTATGCTTTCTAGGATTGGTTTTAGTTATGTTAGGAAGCTTACCAGGTAGCCTTTCCTATAAGAGTTGAGCAATCTGTCCAACTTGAATCTCCAAATTCTTAATTGACACCTCATGATTTTGCATTCTAAACTCATTGGATTATATATACTTAAGAATTGTTTCTTCAAAGTTAGGTGCTTCTCTTAGAGGTTGGTTGGCCCTAAAGCTAGGGGAGATGCTCTTTGAGGATTAGCTTGAATTTGTTGAGGTGGTTGCAGGTAATTTTGATTATTGCTCCATGAAAAGTTAGGATGGTTCCTCCAACCAGGATTATAAGTGTTTGAAAAAAGGTTTCCTATTTTCCTATTGAAATTACTAACAAATTAGGCATGTTCTAATTTTAAGGCAAAAGGACTTCCTTCTTGACACTCTAATGATGTATGAAAGGTACTACCACAACTTTCACATTCCAACTTATGAGAACTACTACTAGCACCAGTCATTAAACTATCAAGCTTTTTGTTCAATACTTCCAATTGAGATGCAAGAACTACTATTTCATTAATTGCATGAACATCATGTGGCTTCTTTAGATGGCATTCTGAATTGTACTAAAAATTATTTTTAACCATATCCTCAATTAGATTGTAGACTTCGGTTTTAGGCCTTGTACATTAGGTTTCCTTTAGTTATAGCATTAATAGTGTTATAAGTCGAAGGTGTCATTCTAGTGTAAAAGATATCTAGATGGAATGCTAACCTGGACAAAAAATAACTACATTTTTTGGGCCACATCGATGCAACTAAAACGACATCATTTTGGTTTAATGAATTACCAACCAAAACGACGTCGTTTCATTTACGAGATTCACAGCCCTAAAACATAATTTGTGTCTCCCTTTAGAGTAAATAAATCTCGTAAATGAAACGATGTCATTTTGGTTGATAATTTATTAAACCAAAATGAAGTTGTTTTATTTGTACTAATGTGACCCAATAAATGTAGTTATTTTTTGTCCAAGTTAACCTTCCTTCAAACTAAACTGGTGGAAGGACTGGTTTAGTTATAATTGTAAAAGTGGAATACTTGAATAAGAAAAATTAAAGACAGAGGACTGAAAATATGCTTGTCCCAAATACTTTCAAACTTCCAAAAATAGTCATAAAACCAACAGAACTCTTATTTACAATGTTTTTGAGCTCAAATGGTTGGTAGAGAGTGAAAAAATCATTGTTTCACGAAAGATAAACTAGTTTTTATGTCTAAAAATTGCGAATCTATTGACTAGTGCCATGGGTTGATTGACCAGTCACTAGTCAATCTAGCCTTTCTTATTGGTCGACCGATTGGATTTAATACATATACTAGTCATCTGATTGTTTAACATTAGTCAGCCAGTTACTTGGAAAGTCAAATTCCAAGTTATAGTAAAGCAAAAATTTCATCCAGAACCAAATTCAATCCATTTTTTCATTTACAATTCAATTCAACCAAGTTATAAAAAATCCCCAAAGTAACTTTGAATACTAAAACATTAAAATTAAGATAAAAAACATATATTGTCTTGGTTTATGTCAAATCTTGAATATTTGAGAAGTTTTCATTTTAAATCATTTTCACATCATTCATAAACATGTCAAAGTTGTGTCTTTTATGTAAAAAAAACATTACACACAAGTTTTAAAGCATTTCTTAATGTTGTTTAAATTGTCAAAAGGATTTAATTCACTCAAACTCAAATTTTGACATATTTAGTGAAAATTTGTGCTACTTTAAAACATATGCCATGCCATTGAGTGTATAGATTATTAAAGCCTCAAGCAAAACTTACTAGTAAGATTAAACTATCTTGCTAATGGTTTTGAAACTTCTACATTACTTACTCTTCCATTTTCCTCAAATTTTACCTTCAAGTCCAAGCTTTTCACTTTGAATATATGCCATAAGTACCTAACTTTTAAAATTTACACTATAAACCTAAGTCATTAGTAAAAATTAGGTTTTATTATAATCAAAATAAAGATTAGAACCTCTTTTATTTCAATAATCTCCCCTTTTTTAATGATAAAAATATGATTATTAAGGAACAAAAATATATTCAAAATCAAACATTTCAAACTATATACTCAAATACAAGTTATAAGTGACACTCTCACTTAATTCATGCATTGAAACTAATTATACTCTCCCTAAATATATGCATTAATTTATTTGATAGTAATAAAACATAAAGGGGATTTAAAAATATAAAATCATCAAAAGTAGATATTATACAACTTTAAAATCTAAGAATACCTTTATGTGCATTTTACATTAAAAGACACATATTAACCTATTGATAGCTTGTCTCAAATTATCAAATAATAAATTCCTAAAACTATCTAATTGTGTAGTGGGCCATAAGGAGGTAGGATGCAATTACTATTTTAAATGTTGTATAGAAAATAAAACAAAAACCACTGATATAATGGAAGCTAAGTAAGCTAAGATGTAAGGAATATAACTCAAGAAGTAAACACATTGTAAAAATAGTACAAAACTAATAATAATATCAAAGAAATGAGCTAAAGGTATCATCGGGATTCAGAGAAAATTATTGATCCTTGAATCTAAATAAATGGTGTTTTAGCTAAGATGTTAGCCTATGGATACGAACAAACTCTCAAATCCTTAGTTCCTGTAAAGGAGGTAAATTTAACAAGCTCTATACATACTCCTAACTCCATAATAATCTAGAATAAGCTCTTTAAGTTAAATAGTGAAGAAGCATCAAGCAACAAGGAATAACTATTTTAGGCCACCAACATATAAGCTTGGAAGGTGTAAACTAAAGTATTGGAACCCTAGATAAATTGGTTAACTTTTCCTATAAGTCTAATTAGTCTATTGCTACTTTTGGAAATTACTAATGACTATTACGTATCAAAGCTCAATCTTAATGTTCAAATTAGGAATTACCAAAAATGGTGATCAAGCCTAAAAATAACTCCTAATTCTTGAAATTAAACCAAACCAGTTCAACCTAAGCCTAGAAACACCAATTCAATAAAGCTCAATCACATTCTCACTAACAATTTCCCCTGTTAATACCTTCAAACCCTTAGGAAATTAGCCACACATGCTCAAATTAAATAAATAAAACCCATACTTAATCAAATGAATTCAAGATTGGAAAACACAATAAAGCTATCAATTGATATATCATAAAAAATCTAGACATTATGAAAGAGATTTAACACCCATAATCATCAAACATTCAACGTCGCTATATAAAAACATGGAAATACGAAAATATAAGTATGTAACAATTCTAAAGTAGTAAAAACAACTTAATAAAACATAAAAAAAACTAAACGAAGGGGATGGACAGCACAACAGTGGCATTAATCTAACTTAGAACCCTAAAACATGAAGAAAATTCAAGAAAACAAGATGAATGCTTAAGAAAATGGTGATGGTTGATGGGCTATTTACTTCTAAGCCTTAGCCGAATGATGGTGAAAAGACTTCTTTGTTCTTATTTTTTTCGCTGGTAGAACGTCGTTGAAGTCACTGTCTTTGAACATCAATGGTGGTCTACTACATCTTCAATGATGATTTGGGCAGCAACTTCCATTCCAATTTTGCTTCATTTCATTCCAAAACTTGATGCTTTGATCCGAAACTTGTGTTAGAAGATCAAATATGTCATTCAACACATATTAACATAAATTTAGCACTTTAAAACCAAAAATAGGGATGAATTCAAGTGAAATGATATACTAAAACTTAACAAAATTCATCTCTATCTCCTATAATATACATGTTATGCATTAAAAGCACATATTTTGCTTAAAAACATATAATTATCATACCAAGTGTTAAAAATGCAACTCTTAAACAGAACAAAATTATTTAAAAGGTAACTCCCACTTTATGAAGTAATTAATATCACATACACTTCTCCCCCTTTTTGAGATCATAAAAAAGAATCGAAAAGATACCAATTGTTTAAAACAATTATAGAGGAGATCATATCAAAATTAAAAATATATGCATTGAACATAAATCAAAGTTGAAAAGGCATGCATAAATACATAAATTTCAAATAGACCTACCATCATTCATGCCTAATTCTTTCCTAATCATGCAAAATCTATCCTTATTCATTGTTTTAGTATAGATATCAGCCAATTGATATTGTATATCAACAAACTCCAATTTATTATCACCTTTTTGCATGTGATCTCTAATGAAATGATATCTTACCTTAATGTGTTTATTCCTTGAATGTTGAATTGGATGCTTGGTTACACATATGGCACTAGTGTTATCACACCTAATAGGGATCTTAGTAAGCTCTATACCTTAGTTTCTAAATTGTTCCTTAAGTCGAAGAACTTGTACATAATAACTATTGGACGTTACGTATTCTTCTTCAATGGTTAATAAAACCATTGAATTTTTCTTCTTATTAAACCAAGAAACTAATTCATCTCCTAGAAATTTGTAAGTGCCATATGTACTCTTCTTATCTAAAAGACTACTGGCATAATCTGCATTGGAATAGAAAACTAAATCTATAAATGTGTTCTTATGATATCATAATCCTAAAGATCTTATACTATACAGATACTTCAAAATTCTCTTAACAGCTAGAAGATGAGATTCTCTAAGATTTTATTGGAACTTAACACATAAACAAATAATAAACATGATGTCGGCTCTACTAGTAATAACATATAACAAACTACCTATCATCCCTCTATACAACATAACTTCTATTGGTTTTCCTTCCTCATCCTTATTCCAATTTGTAGTCACCATTATAAGAGTACCTAATGACTTTGCATGATCCATTCCAAACATTTGTAGTAACTCCTTGGTATACTTATCTTAAATAATGAAAATATTATCTTCCATTTTCTTAATTTTCAAGTCAAGAAAGAAATTAATCTCTTCCATCATACTCTTCTAAAAATCTTAATCATACACTTAGAAAATTCCTTACACAATCTCTCATTTTTATCCCAAAAAAATGTCTTCAACATAAATTTAAATAATTAAAATATCATTCTTTTCCTTCTTAATAATGAAATTTGTATCTATCTTACCATTTGAAAAACTATTTTGTAACAATAATACACTTGACCTCTCATGCTAAGCTCTAGGAGCTTGTTTTAAACTATATACGATTTTTGAACTCTTAAACACAAGGTTAAGTGCAACATATTTCTTAAAAGTTGGAGGTTGTTTTATATACTTTCTATTAAATAAAATAATTAAGAAGTGCACTCTTTACATCCATTTGATATAACTTAAAATCCATGTTGTATACAAATGCTAAAAATAATCAAATGGTCTCGAATCTAGCTACAGTTGCAAAAGTCTCCTCAATCCCAATTCCTTCTTCTTGAGTATAACCTTTAGCTACCAATTTGGTCTTGCTTATCACAATGTTACCTAACTCATCAAGTTTGTTTCTAAAAGCCCATTTGGCACTAATAATTTTATGATCATTAGGCCTAGTTACTAATTTCAAAACTTTGTTCTATCAAATTGATTTAACTCCTCATTTGATGGCTAAAACCCAACTTTCATCATTAAGAGCTTCATCTATGGCTTTAGGCTCTATATGATAAATAAAGTAATAAGGAACATGTCTCTAAATCATGATATAGTAACTAAACCTCATTCGTTCTATCACCCTCACTTGTTTTAATAATGGGTGCACTAATTATAAGAAGGGTGTCTATGTTATCCTCCTTTTCTTTTGAGCCTAATTTATCTAAGTCATTTAATAAGCTAATATCTATATCTTCTTCAGATTAAAGGGGTTTGATTCGTCAAAAACAACATGCATAGTTTCTTTAATCATCATAATTCTCTTATTGAATATCCTATATAGTCTACTAGTAAAGGAATAACTTACAAAAATACCTTCATTAGTCTTTGTATCAAACTTACCAAACTTATCTCTAATGTTCAAAATAAAACACTCACACTATAAAAACTTAAAATAACTAACCTTTGAATTTTCCTATACTAAAGTTCATAAGGTGTTTTATCCATATAAAGTCTTAAATAGACTTTATTTGATACATTTCATGCACATGCTATGGCTTTTGTCAAAAAATGCGTAGGAAGTCTATAGTCATTCAACTTTATCCTAGTCATATCTTGTAAAGTACTATTTTTCCTCTCAGTAACGCCATTTTTGTTTAGGGGATCTAGGTGTAGAAAAGTTATAGAAAATTTCATTTTCCTTACAATAAGACTCTAACAACTCATTCTCAGATTCCTTACCATGATCATTTCTAATGGATGTAATCATGTAACCTTTCTCAAGTTGAACTCTCTTAGCAAAATTAATAAAAGACTTAAAACACTCATCTTTACTAAATAGAAACATAGCACTAATACACATACTATAATCATAAATAATCATATAACTATACAATTTTTCGCCTAAAACAGCAAATCTAGATGGGTTAAATAAGTCCACATGCAAAAGTTCCAAAGTATAGATTTTGTAATCGATTTTTTCTTCTTAAAGGAACTTTTGGTTTATTTCCCCAAGCATCACTCACCTTGTCTTTCTCAAACTTCACCTTTGATAGCCCATTCAGAAGTTCCTTATTATTTACGTTGGAAATATGATTCATGTTTACATGACCTAACCTCCAATGCCACATCCAAGTATCTTCATTCATAGACACCAATCGCTTAATATAACAGTTATAGAGATCATTCAAATTAATATTATAAATGTTTCCTTCTCTCTTATCAATTAAAATACCACTATTTTCTAACACCTAAAAAATAATGCAAGACTTCTATTTAAAAGTCACTTTGAAATCTTTACCACATAGTTGGTTAACACTTAGTAAATTATGCTTAATCCATCTATTAACAACACATTATCAATTATAGCATTAATCTTGCAAACTTTACTAATGTTAATAAACTTTTCCTTCGACATTATCTCTAAATATTACATAGTCAATATCTTTTCTCTTTATTAAAAAAAATTTAGAAGCATCCTAAGTCATGTGTCTAAAATAGCCACTATCTACATATCATTTGCTTCTCTTGAGCTCTTAAATCATAAAAGAATTTATTTCACTTTATTTACCCATATTAATTTGAGTCCTTAGGGGTTAGACACCTTCCTAATTGTTGAATCAAGGGTTGGTTCCACCTTTATTTTAATGGTGACAAAGTTTTTTTTTTACTAATATGTTTGTGGAGATGTTGTGTTTTTTAAGATATAATTGATGAGAACAAGTTATTAAGAGCTTGGTGAAGGTTTGGAGTGCATGAATGTGAATCCCTTGCTCAGAGTTTACAAAGTAGTTGAAAACCAAGTTGGTATAAAGTTTTTGTTCTCTAACAATTGGTATCATACTTTTCAATAATTGATATAGACGAGTCTCCTTTTAGGTATATTTAATTTCAAGTGATTGATTTTTTTAATCACTTTTTTAACAATAATTGGTATTTATGTTAATGATTATTTTATTGTAGACTTTTGAAATGAGATTTGGTTGTTTTTTTTCCCCTCTTTTACACACTTGTGACATGGAATTTTCAAGCTTTTTTTAGTATATTAAGGGGAAACATTGTTAAAATAAAAGTATTTCTTTACCTGTAAAATAAGATGTGTTTTTTTTACCTGTTCTTAAAATTTGATTTGAGATGTATGTTTGGAAGAAGTTGAACTTATTCCGTTTATATGTCTAGTGCTTATTGGTGTCAAAGTATTATACTTCTCATTTGTGACTAGTTTCATATTAGTATATAATCTTTACACCTTCTTGTAATTAGATGTATATTTTTTTATGATTACAAAAAGGAGGAGAATGGTAGATGTGATATTTTGGGTAACAAATTGCAAATTCCTTATTTGATTTTGTTGTTGTGCCTGCGTATGATGCTTACATTCATATATTGATTGGTTTGCAAGTATAACTTGTATGGTCAATGTGATATTAGGGGTAGCAAATAGAAAATTCCTTATTTGTTTTGGTTGCTATGCTTTCATATGATGCTTACATGCATATATTAATTGGTTCGTGAGTATAACTTATGTTGTAGATGTGATATTAGGGGTAAAATGTTGAAAATTCCTTATTTGTTTTGGTTGTTATGCTTACATATGATGCTTACATGCATATAATGATTGGTTCATGAGTATAACTTGTATGTTATGTTGATATAATGTTACATGGTTTTGTTATCATAAAAAAGGAGAGATTGTTGAACCATGGATTGGTTTCACCTTTATTTTGATGTTGACAAAGTTTTATTTTTACTAATATGTTTGCGGAGTTTTTGTGTTTGTTAAGATAGGTTTGATGAAAACAAGTTATTAAGAGCTTGGTGAAGGTTTAGAGTGCATGAATATGAATCCCTTGCTTAGAATTTACAAAGTAGTTAAAAACTAAGTTGATGGACGAAGAGTGTTGGAAATGGACTTAAAGATTGAAAATAGAAGATCAAGTTCAAGAGTAGAATTTTGATAGGTTGTTATGAGGGAAGTTGTGTAAGTCTTCTTTTGATCTTACCATGTGTTGAAAGGGGCTCAATCATATGCATTCATACTTGGCATTAGCATATAGGATGCATAATCAAAAGGTTTTATATGCATTTGATGTGTGTGAAAATCCTCTTGATGAATGGATGGATGCATGTTGGGGATTACATAAGTATGTATGATAATTAAATTGGTTAAGGGTTGAATAAATGGATAACTGAGTGATTAATGATTTGGTAAAGTGGCTATAAGTTTTAGAATAAGTTTTGAATTGTATGAATCAGATTGAAAGTGTATGAATCAATTAAGTATGTGGGTGTATGTGATTAAGTGAATGAAGTAATGTTAAATGTATTAAGAAATATTCGATATTGATTTGGTTGAGTTAGAACATGGTTAATTGAATTAAAATGAGAATTAGATTATATTTGGATTGTTTTGGGACGAGTTAGGCTAGAATATTTTGTCCTCAGTGAGGTCAGTCGATCGAATAACGTATATTAGCTGACTGAATGTTGATAGGCCAACCGAATGTTTATCTGTCAATTGAATAAGATAAATTGGTCGACTTAACTTGTCAAAGACACAATAGTAACTTAGCAATGTTTGAATTTTGCAACAGTAATATTAATTAATGAATATGAACTTTGAGAAATGATTATAAGGTCCTCTAAAGAGTATAAATAAGTGTGGCTTGTGATGTTTATGAAAAAGGAGGAGGTTTAGAAGCTCTTATACAAGTGTCGTGTGCTTTATGTGTGTGTGCATTCATTCTTATTTTAGTGTGATCCTCTAAACACTTTGGTAAAGTCAAGAGAGTGATAATTTTATGAAAGTGTTTTAAGTGTTAGGTTTGGAAAGTAAGAGGAATTCTTGTAAAAGTTATTCTTGAGCCTTGAAAAACAAGTGTGTTAAGAGGTTATCTTTTAGCTTTAGAAAAGGGAGTGAAAGGTGATCCTTGACCCTTTGAAAAAGGATTGTATTACTAACGTTGTAATTGTTTTAATTACATAGTGTAAAAATCTCAATAGTGGTGTTGGGGATTAGATGTAGGGGCAAGTGGACTAATTTGAACCAAAATAAACCGGTTGTGACTCTCTTTACTTTCTTTATTACTTTTATGCATTTATTTTATATTGTTTAAGTTATTGTTATTATTTTGATTAATTAAATTATTGTTTAACTTCAGCGTTTAATTAAATTAACAAAAGACTTAGGTTTAATAATATAGAAGAAATTTTTAAGAATTTAATTCACCTCCCTCTTAG
>JAOXYD010000135.1:16349105-16372787 GCA_028565735.1 Pinacopodium congolense | reverse complement strand
GCATGGACATGTTCATCAAACCACTATGACATTTACAAGTTCATCAAATTACTTTGACATTCCTAAGACGTCAATTTTAATCTATGATTATAAATTGTATAATTATAAAATTAAAGATAAATTAAAAGGATTTTTAATTTATCTGATTTTAATTATAATTTATAATCATAATTTATGATCACTGTCAATTTATTAGGAACATAATGAGTCACACATATAAGTTTATTGAAAGAGAATAAAAAATTAATTAAGTTAGATTTAATCTTAAAGTTTAAGAAATTTTAGGGTCAAATATAAGATATTTGATTAAGTTAAAATTAAATTATTATTATAATTAGAGTTAGACTTTAATTATGATTTGCATTTAATTTTAATTTTAAAATTAGAAAAAATTTTGATTTTCCGCTATATAAGGACGGCAACCTTAGGATTGTTAGTACAACTTTGCCTTCCTCTCAAAAGGTTTTGAGTTCTCTTTCATCAACCTATAGATACTGTTAGAAGTTGGGCATGTAAACGGCTGTGATTTGAATACGAGAAGAATTCGCTGTGACAGCAAATCATTTATTTAGGTTTGTCTATAACTTTATTTTTTGATTCAAGTTAAATTGATTGTTAAATTAATCCTGCAAAGAAAATCTTAATTATTCCACTGCAATATCGATTTGATCGGTATATATTTTCCAACACCTTGTACTATCAGTTGTAGTTCTCGAACATGACAGGTCGCAAGACCTCAACCATAACAAGAGGTAAAAGCACTACGAAAATTTGGTGATAATGGCTTCACCACCGTTGGATAAGGTGGAGAAAGAAGGAGTTCGATGAAAGGAACGAACATTTTCTAGGATATAGAGGTTTTTAGCCATACCCTTATACTAATTTATTGACTTAATTCTGATTAATTGCATTAGTTTGTGCCTTAACTATAACAAGTAAAGGGAGACTACGAGGGAAACCATAAGGAATGGCGTATAGTATTTCCGTATTGCAAAATCTACTACAACAAGAATAAAGTAACATATCCATTTTCAGTTCAATATTATAAATATAGTGAGGAAGTATACGACTCAGTACATTTATATCTCGATTTCCAAATTCACTACAAACAGAATTTATATATGGAGAAAGTAGTATCCTTGACAAGAAAAAAAAAAACCAAATCAGGAAATGGATTCTCCAAAAGGATTAAGCCCCATTAAATCTAAGAAGTGTTTAAAAAATTTTAATTTTTACACGGGCGGCCTAGTTCTACTACTTTTGCTTTCCTGGAGCATTACCAGTCCAGTAACTTTTGACAGCAAGAAGAATTTTCTCTGCATTAAATGGTCCACTTTCATGGTCCATAATCTGGCTCTTCCACTTCATCCTGTTAGTTATACCTTGAATCTTCACTAGCACCTCTACTGTGTCCCTGAAGATAATTGTTCCTTCTGGCCTTAGGATTCTATCCATCTCCAGCAGAATGTGCGTAATGTCACACCTTAGTTACACCAAAATATGGCAGGCACAAGTTCAGACCCCGTGCCACATATACCCGTACCATAATCAAAATGATAATTAGTTGTCAAAGATTCAAACTTTTTACCTGTCCTGATATATGCTGAACAACCCACCTGCATGGATGAGATCATACGTTCTTGGATATGTTGAGAAAGCCTCACACCAATCCTGATATGTTCCGATGAATCCTCGTTCGTAGATCACACCCATCGTGTCCTGGTCTGAATTTGCAGGTATTACATTCATAACCCACACTGGATATTTTAGCAATGCTGCAGCAAATCCCCCAAGGTAAGCATTCATGTCCATCACATTCCGGAATCGTCCTTGAGTTAACGGACTAATTATGTGCTTATAGTGTGTCAATCTGTCCTTCCACAGATCATTATCCTCCTTGAATTTCTCAGGAGTGATTCCTGGTATCGACCCACTGCGTATTCTGGGAGGGACTGCAAATGCTCGCTCTGGCCAGTTCTCCAATGCACCACCACCAACTTCATCTGAGCTGCTTGCCTCTGGAAGTGGAGTTATGCAAGCTTCCATGTCTTTGTACCTTTATTTTACGGGATACATAATGCAAAAAGAGATATTTAAACAAAAGTTGTTGAATATCAAATTAGGAAAGGATGTCATGATGAAAATTGAGCAAGTACCATCCTGCATCATGATTGTCCGACTTGCAAATATGTGGTGTTTTATAAATACTCCTGCTTTTAATGCATTCAATGTGGTTGATGGGCTTCTGCCAAACCGAAAGATCTTCCTTTTCAATCACTTTCTTCCAGCACAAACGCTTAGCAACGTCCTCAATGGCATCTTGCTCTTGCTTCAAGTCTTCTTGTGTCCTCTCCCAACCTCTCCAGTACTTCTTCCAGTGAATAGGAGGACCAGATAGTATCCAATAGCCACCAGGCCTCAAAATTCTGTCCACTTCAATTAAATACAGACCATCTGCCAAAGTTTGAAAATTAAGGGTATGATTAGATTATTTTGTAGCATCTTAATCAATTATGTAAAACTCTTTTACTTCTGTGAAGATTGATCCTTGACATTGTTTACTCCAACTCATGGTAGAGATTTATGGTCGACATTGTCTACTCCCAACTCATGGTAGAGATTTATCCTAGACATTGTTTACTCCCAACTCATGGTAGAGATTTATTCTAGACATTGTTTACTCCGCCTCATGGTAGAGATTTATCCTAGACATTGTTTACTTCAACCCCTGGTAGTCACTTGGAGACCTTAGTTCCTTACCATGCTGCTGCCAAGGTATCAAGCAACGGGAACAGTGAGCCATATCAAAAGCCCTTGCAGGATAAGGAAGCCTTTGAGAAGCCATGATGCCTATCATGGCAGGCACTCCCCTTTCCAGTGCAAATTGGACCTGAGCTTCATGCGTATCACGGGGTGCAAAAGACATTGTCAAGATATTCCTTTTCAAAAGGTATGCACCCCAACTTGCAACCTTACCATGGAAATACAATTTAAAAAAAGAAAAAAGAAAAAGGATCCATGTCAGGCTTGCAAGGATAAAACAATTTTAGCCGAATACTGTCAAGTGAAATTGGAACCAAGCAGTTGTTTCATGAGCTTACACCACATCCTGTGTCGATAGCAGTTCTGATCTTTCCACTAGTGAGAGGAATGAGCTCATTTATGTCATCAATATAAGCATCAGCTCCACGAGGGAACATGGTGCCTCCACCAGGGAATCTGAATCGGTCGCCCTCAACTTGAATCCAATTCTGCACAGCTTTCTCAATGCTGAGCTCTTTGTGAGGGATGTTGTCATACCAAGCATAGTCACGGCTCTGAGGCCATTTGAAAGGGGTCTTATACTTAGGGGGAGCAGGGATGAGGCAAAGCATGAGTTCTTCCTTGGTTGGACAATGCCTCTCTCGGTACTTTAACATAGTCCTGTCGAATTTCCTACCCCTTGGTGGGTGTTGGCAGGGCGTGTACTCACTGTAAGCCATGTCGCATGGCGGAAAATCATCGGCTGAATCAGCACTACTGATCTCAATTTGATGGTGGCTATCAAAGTCCAACGCGGGCGAGGCAGAGGATGATGGATTACCCTTGACATCATCTGTTACGTCGCATCCCACCTTAGAGTAGACCTCTGATCGGCTGGATGGGACAGTTGTATTGTGCCAAGACCCCAATACATAGAACAATATGCATAGCCCACTAACCCCAAGTATATAAGTTAGACGTCTTCTCTTTGTTTCCAGTTGATGATGTTTGGGAGATCCGCCACTATAATCCTTCGCCATTTCCAACAAAACCTCTGCATTTATTCAAACAGACGAATATTTGTTAACCGTAAAGAAAAAAAAAAAAGTAAGTGTTGCCATTAAACGATCAGCTGCTAATAAAACGGGATAACTAAGATCAATTGGAAAACACATAACAAAGTCTTAACAGACTCGTTTACTACAAAAGACAACAATATGAGGATGGGACAACAAGAAAAATGTCTCCGCCGAAACCTATCTTCCATACAAATTTCCGGATAAAAATGGGAAAAGAGAAACCTTACCATATTTATCAGCTTTTTCTTCATTATAGTATAAATACACTTGCAGACATATGAATGAAGAGAAAAAGGAGAAGTGCCTTACCTGACAGATATGGAGCGGAAGTGTTAAAAAAGTAATGGGCTACAGTAAGAGAAAGGGAGAAAGATGTAAAGGGAAAGTTGAAAGTTGCAGCATGATTACACATACAAGAGGTTGGTATTTGTTTTTGTTTTAATGGACAACAGAGCAGTGACGTAGTTAGTAGAAGAACTTAGAAGAGAAACAGAATTCAGAAAAAGAGGGAAGAGGAAGAGTGAGTGAGTGGATATGGTTGAAGTCCAAGAAGAGAGGAGAGGAATTTGAACAGGTGTTAATGTTGGTGGCGAGGAAGAAGACAAATTTTGAATCATAGCAGTTTCTGAGTGTTCAGAGGAGACTGACCAGCCTCTTTTCCCTCTTCTCCATTTCATTCTTTCTATTATTATGATTATTGTAGCGTTAAATCCGCTTCCTTTCTTTGACACTTTTGAGGCTGTCAACAAATCAAAAAGCGTTTAACATGTAAGGAAGAGAATAACCAAACCTAGAAATCTTACCGTGAATCAATTATGTCCTATTACCCATCTCTATGTTGTATAATTTTAATCTTAAAATAATTTATTGTCTTAATTATGTCCAGAGGAAACGCCTTAAAGAAGATGCGCGAGACTTGTGAGGTATCCTATGTCTCCACTGTGCCCAAAACGATGTCACGAGGTTTTGCTTATTTAAAAAAAGAGACGGCGATGGACCGTTCATAATAATATTACATTAGAATTAATTATAATTGTAATTTTAAATTTTTTATTATTTTTTATTTAATTTTATACTTTTTAAATTTTTTTTATTAAAGTCATATATTTATACAAATTATTTAAAGACAATTTTTATAGAATTTAATAGAAAAAATTATAAAAAATTTAAGATTTAATTAAAAAATTATAAAAGAATTAAGACTATAAATATTTGAAATAATACTATTTATAATCTTTAAACTTTCACAATTTTTTTAATTCAATTTTTAATCTTTTATAATTTTTTCAATTTAATCTTCTTATAAAAATTATCTTTAATTAATTCGTATAAATATAAAATTTCAATAGAAAATTTTAAAAATATAATATTTAATTGAAAAAACTATAAAAATTTAAGTTTATAAATATAGTTATACTTATTATATTATTGTATGTGAGACTCTAATCCAGCTCCAATCCAATCCATAAGCAACACGTAGTGATTGGATTTATAGTAAACACGTTGATTCTTCTTTTTCAAGCATGATTGGAGAGAGGAAACGGCTTTTTTCCAAGTCGCTGTTTTAGACCAAAAGGGTAGTCTTCTCACTCGTTCAGATGAGTAGAATCCATAAACCCATTCACTCAAAAAGTCAAAATTTTATCTCGTAAAGGTCTTAACGCATCCTAATGCTTAATTTTTGCATCAAATTACCTTGATTTGCGAGTTGAATCATTACTAAATTTACCAAAAGAATTTAGGCATAAATTAAGTCTGGCTCCTGGGTCACGAGTAAATTCAAGAGCAGAGCATTGCATATATTCAGAAGAAAGGATAGAAGCGTAACTAAAATTTTACCTTCCTTGCATAGATTCCACTGAAGATTTACCTATCAAACTCATAAAAAAATAAATAAATAGTCCTTTGAATAACAACCAAAGAAAAAAAGGCAAATGCATTTTTTTAACAAAAAAAAAAAAAAGAAAACAACCCACATGATAACTAGATTTAGCATCTTTAATGATACTAAATAAAATGTACATTGGAGCTAATTTCTTCCACTGCCATGACTCTCTGTGGACACCGGGCAGAGGCAAGACTTAGCCTCTTGAAAGAAATCCCAAGTCAAAATTGCAAATTTTTTGTTAATTCACTTTATGCTCTTGTCCAATTTCTCATATTTCCGCGCAATTGCATGATGGTCGTTATTCTCACAAACTTGAATGAGAGACTTTAGTGCTTTGGATACTATTTCTTTTTTCTGGTCAATATAATGATCTCTGGGTTGCCAAGTATTTGTACCACCAATAAAGCTGCAAAGAACCTTGAACCATTCCTCAAGAAATTGGGTTTTCTGCGAAAAAAACACATTAAAGAAATTGAAAGGATAAAAGATTTCACACAGGGTAAAATAGTTTACCATTTTTCTTAAATGGACCATACCCCAGTTCAATTCAGCATTAACCAATAAATACCACAACCACAATTCACACAAATCATGCAATAGTTAACCCAATTTCACATCTAAGTACCATAAAAAACAGAAAATTTGTCAACAGAGTGAACAAATGGGATTCCTTTGGTTTCCTTTTGTCTCACAATTGCTTAATTCTCCATTTCCTCATCAGCCTGGAACCCTAGCATACCTATACCATGTCTATTTTGAGGGGGTGGGAAAAAATGTCGTCTCAAAATGAAGATCTAAAGTTGTCTCAAAACGAAGATCGAAGGTACATCAAAACTAACAAATATGAAAACTTACTTTCAAAAGAAATTCTTTCAAGGTTTGGTCCCCAGCATCTGATGCAAGGCTAAGCACATGCAACATGGTTGAGGTTACCTGTATCGCGAAAAGACAATGAATAAAATTCAAAACTGATGTAGAAAACCTTGGGCTTCTAAGCAATAGGGGATACACTAAATAAATTTCTCATAAAATTCCCATAATCCAAAATAAACTTGAACATTGAGAGGGAAAAAAAAAAAACTTCTAACGGAAGCCACCCAAATTTTGGAAGAGCTATCCAGCATGCTCAAAATAAGTCAGTCTGACCTGCTTCTCAAGGGCAAATTGATACTTGAAACATGATGGAGATAAAATCTTCTCATAACCTCGACTCTCCAATACATGCAGAACACCTTGGACAACATCTGGGAAAGATTTGCCATAATCTGCAGCAAATGAATTCAAAAAGCTAAAGGTGAACCTATCATAGAAATCCAAGATCTTAAAAATCACATGCGAGACACAAAACATAGTCATCTTAAAATAGTGCCATTATGTAGGCAATGTCATTGCACTGAGGAACTCACCAACTGAATAACGGACAATATCAAACTTCAGATAAACTAAAAGTTCAATCTGTGACTTAAAAGTGCTGCAGAAAAGGAAGCATGTCTACTACTGACCTAATACTGAGGCTGGTACAGCCAAAGCAGAAGCAGCTTGTATTTTGATTTTAAAGTTAGAAGAATCACGCAACAGAAGCAGCAGAATACTGAAAACAGATGGAGCCCTGCCAAAATGCAGATGTGCAAATTTCATTTAGTAATTTAGATTAAGACAGTAATTCACAAAAGAGTAGCATAATTAGCACAAGGGGATACACATTATTAAAGCAGCATACCATCTGCAATCTAAGACAAAACATGATTGATAGCATTGATTCAAGTATAACATAAGGACCAACAGGACAAAATAAAGAAGGTATTTCCTGATGCAAGTTGGATGACACAGCTACTAGTTGAATGGAAAGAGAGGCAAGGGATAAAAGGTCTTGCCAAAAAATTTGCTTTCAGCAATTCCAATATAAGGTACAAGAACAAAAAACTGGATACTGATTTAGCACTTCACTCAATACATATCTTACCAATCCATATCGTGCAAATGTAAAGTCTCATTTAAAAAGAGGTTGCTCAGTGCATGACAGACATTCCACTGGACCTGTTAAATGTATAGCAATGCTTAGTGAAGAGCCTGAGAACAGATAAATAAAATATGAAATCATTACACTTGCCAAATGCCTCTTATTTTATATAGCAGCACAAAAAATATTTTATACCTTAACATTTCCAGTTGTAACACATGAAAGAAATGCCTGAATAATTCTCTCAGCAAGATCTCGATCTTGGGCCAAATTTTGAGGGTAAGACTTGGCTGAATATCCCACTCCACAATGCAGATTGCTGCTTGCTGGCAACAGCTTGAACTTGTTCATTGATAAGCCCAGATAGACTGTGTGCTCATCATGCATACCTGAAGAACTGTTAAAGTTGAAAATTCGAGAAAGATTTCCAAGAGCCCTCACAGCATTTGATTTAACCTGATACCCGATGAGAAGATAATTAATAATACAAAATAATAATCAAGAGTCATGTAAGGACTTAAATCCAACAGTAAGCTATCAGCTGCAAATTGAGAACCAGCTAGCAGATATAGGAAGAAGCACAAACGAAGGAATTACCATTTATTAAAAGCCATCAATGAGTGTTCAAATGTCTGTTTACTAGTTGAAGAGCAATGTAACAATGACTTTAAATATTTGGATGTTAATCAAAAATATATACCTAAAAAGGAGCATATATCAATACTCTTATCCACATTTCACCCTTAAATCAGTTGTCAGAAACAGTAATCACAGGAATTTTGGCATAACTGATAGAGACGATAGATCAATTAATTTACCTTGTCTCCATCTTTGGTTAGATGCAAAGCACACTCAGTTAAGACAGTCAATACTTTCTTGTTTGCTGCTAAGTCGACATCATTAAGAAATTGGGACATCAAATTGAAGATCTGTCAAGTTCGTCAATTTAGAATAGTATTATGTTACACTAAAATGCACCTGCAGAAACCGTTATAGGAAATTCATGCACAGAGATACGTAAAGAATCACATATGTTTGCCAAGGCCCAAGAGGCTGTTATTCGCACCTGAAATTAAACAAATCCAGTTAGTTCATTTCAATTGGATAAAAAACAAAATTATTAAACCAAAAGATAACATGATATTACCGAGAGCAAGGGATCATAAGAATTCATCTCAACAGCACAGATAAACTTGTCAAGGATCTCTGCACTAAAATAATTGAATTGCACAAGTTCTATATGCATGATTAGCATTTAGTCAAGTAAAACATGCCAATGAGAATTTCCCAAAATAACAAGCCAGAAATCACCTTTGAGAAATTTGTTGAAAACAAGAGATCACGCCTATGGCTCGACAAGCAGCAGATCTAACAGAAGGAACCTCATCATGAAAAGCAGTATTAACCTACAAAGATGTTGCAGTTGTAATAACAAAAACTGAATAGGGAAAAAGTAAAGAACATAATTACATTCTACCCACTTAAATAGAAGCAAAGAACACTTGAAATATAAGCACTGAAACTTACCAAAGAAGAAACAACAAAATCCTGCTTGTCCTTGGTGAGAGAAAAAAATGCGGAAGAAGTAATACCCGCAAAACAAGTTATTGAAGCTGTCCTCACCTTCCAGGGAAAATAATAATAATTAAATGTTTAAGCTATGCATATCGCAAAGAAAAACTACAAATGGAATGGTTTATATTATTTAAATGTTATATTTTTCTTGAACTTGTGCAAAGAAACCAAGCCTTGCGTCCATCAATCTGTGATAAAACTGATTCAGTGGTCAATTTAATTAATTCATCACCACTATATTTATTTACAATTGATGCTGTTATTTATATAAAAATCCAATGTGATGATGATTGACCATGCCTTTTCAGCTGCTTCCACTCCAACAATTTCCAATTTTCTAACTCAACCAAATATGAAATAAAAAGTTCTACAAAAAGAAATCATAGTTCCTAGAACAAAAAATCTTATATTTATGATATGGCTAACATTTGACTAATTGTATGAAACATTGAGGAAAATTGTCTTAATGGGAACAGAGTTTGGAAAAAGGAAAACCTTAACATCTGAAAATAGAATTCGTAGAAAAGAACCAATTGTTCCCAATACTCTTAAATATGACAATTCATTGGTTTGACTTGTTGAGGGGTTTCCATGGCTCATCCCATGTCTCTTTAGTAACAATATATAAGCAAAAAGTAAGCATATCTCCCAGGGTAAGGTATCTCTTCTTTGAAGTACCAAACACACAGCACAGGTTTCAAAACAAAAATAAGAAACATTTAATCTTCCAAATAACAGATCTAAGTAATTTATGAAGACAAAATCTATCACAAGAGTTCACATTGTAAAAGAATTCCTAACCAACCATGCCTGAAGAGTGACATAATACTGAAGGCATGTAACTTCCAATAGCCTTGGACCATTGCTCAATTCCTGAATGCAATGGTATTGATTCTTCATCAGTATCTTTGTCACTCTCAGGTTCATATGAAGGAGCAGATGATACTCTTTTTGGTCTTATGTAATCAGATGTAAATGGTGCATCCAAAGATTGATCATCTAAAAGACCTTCAGTTCCTTTAAATCCAGAAACTGCACGAAGATATTCATCCAAAACCTACAACAAGAAATTGTAAGGATTTTGTGGCCCAGGAAATTTAGGCAGTGCATATTTCAAAAGAAACATCAGCTAGCAAGGCACGCAACGTAAAAAGATAACAAGAAATATCATTTTTCACAAGGAGAGAACAAAAATAGACAAGAATCAAGTCATGAATATGATTCAATTTGAATCTTAAGACTGTAATTCGTGTGCATTTATATGCAGGTAACTGAAATGTTGATAATCCTTCACTGTAAACTCAAAATGTTACATGGCCAGAGCTTAACTAGCAATGGCTGAATCCCACAAATTTCTTACTTTTATAGCCGCTGTTACAATCTTTTCCCCCATATACACAGCATTCTCCCCCATTTGTCCCTTGTATGTCCTCATAGGTTTGTCTGAACTTGATACATCCAATATCTTGGAGACTATGGCCGAAATTTGCTCCCAGCATGTAAATGCTATAGTTGGATAATTGTGTATCGCTGCTTTAAGGGCCTGGAAAAACATAAAAATTAGGTAGGATTTCTTAAACTACATTCATAACACAAACATAGGGGGAACAGCATCTGATACAGGATCATTTTTGCGACGTCATGTCTCATCATATTAATGATTAAGATTTGAGGAAGTGAAAGAAAACTGGTACTGAAACAGGAATCACAGGCAAAACAAGGAAATTTGCCATTGAACCAACATTACGGAAACTGGTATTCACCCTTAAAAAATTCAATTAGAACAAGAAAACACTTGATTTTATTATTGTATAGATCTGCCTAGCATCCACTCCACTATGCTTCTGCAAACTGAAGAACTCTGCACAGAGGCAACATAAACCAAGAACACAAGTGTCTCATCCAAGAAATGCAAGAAAAGATATGTCTAGGGAAAACAGAATCATGATTAACAAAGTTCAAACTCATTGACAAGCTTATCCAATCAACAAATCAAAACAATTAAGATTTTTATATTATTAGATACATTACCTGGAGTGTCTCAAAGCATATTGTTGGAGAGTTCAGCTGTTCGGAATATCGAAAAAGTGTTAAAAGAAGATTTGATCTTTTCTTAGCCTTAAAAACACCTGGAAGAAGGCTTGAAAGATTTATGAGGTCAAGTTTAACTAAAGGGAAAAAGTCTCAAGAATGATAAAATATATGTGAATTTAATCAACAAAGCTTGTGTATTGAATACAATGGAACAGCTTCTAACAGACATTAAGAGATAGCCGTAGAGAAATACCAACAACAGGAAAGATAAACGAGAAAATGAGAACTGATGGCAGGAATTTTTCATGGTATAAGACATGTAAATATATAATAATTTTGAGCATCTGCCTGACTGGAATCAAGATAACTTGCCATTACGTTAAATCCTAATTTGAACTGTTTCATGAAATACACATTTTATCTTTAATCATAAGGAGTGCATCATATATGTGCCAACAGCCCATTTACAGCAACAAAGGGAGTAAATGCCAAGTAACACTATATATATCCAGGAGACAAAACAAGGCAATTGAAATGTAATGATTATTGCAAAGTGAAAAAAAAAAAAAGAGTGAATCAAATGTAACCTGTTGAAATTTCTTCTTGGAGCATATCCTTAATTTGTGGCATAGGAGGTGATGTAGATAAAGCTGCCGTCAAGCAATTCAAGGTAGACACCTACATAAAGCAGGTGAAACAACATCAGTGTTAACATGACGGCTCACTATTATCTATTATCTCTCCATCCAACAAAAAAACTAGCTCAGCAACCTCCAACATACACACGCTGGCAGGAGCAAGAGGATGAAAAGGAGAGAGAAATTTATGTCCATGTATCATGTACAAGTAAAACTAACCAGGAAACCAGTTTGTTCATTTTTAAGGCAAGAGTCAAGATCTGTCCTTGATAACAGGGATTTAACAACTGTTGGCAATAACTCCCCAGGCATTCGTGGATACCTGTTGAATGATTGCCAGGAAAATAGATAAAAAATACTTATATGGACACAGATGAAAGATGAAAAGAGAGAAGGAAGAGAATATTCTGAAATGAGTGAAATAAAAAATTTTCAGATCATCCTAACATAGTCTAATTAAGTAAAGTTTACAAGTTGAAGAAATCAATACAAAAATTGCCCAAGGTGTGCAAAAATAGGCTAAGATAATGGATAAGCATCAAGTAAAAACTCAACAGCATTAGTAAGACTATTTCTAGTCAACATTTCCAGAAAATATCTTAAACCCAGGAACTATGATTCAGACCAGTATGAATAACCAAAAAATCATTGTAAATAAGGAACCCCTTTCAGCAAATACATAGCGACCCTTTGCCTGCTCTCGTTCTTTCCCACATCACTGAACAGTTACATGACCTAACTAGAAAAACATACTGATGAGCTTCCAAATGTAAGATTTAACACTTGCAGGAAATTGTCCATATGCCAGAAGTATCCAGGATGAAATAATAAGATAAAATTGAAACAACAGGTTCTAAGTCATCCAGCAATTAGAGAGGTTGGGTATAACAAAAATCTGTCAAATGCACCATGAATCATAACTTCAGCAAAATGATGGATCACACTAAGCCCTCTAAAAGATAGCAAACACGAAAGAACTATAAGAAGATTCATACGGTGTAGAAGATATCAAAAGTGTGAGAATCTTGAACAAGGATGTCAGCAATCTACTATGCGTCTCATGCTGGATTAGATGCAGAATACCTACATCATAATAACACTGTGACACTTCAGATAAACACCAGATGAAGCTCCTGAACGTTGAAAACATGAGCGAGAGTTTACAGTTAAACAACTAAACTGAATACTATATGCCTTTTTGGTACCAGTATGAAGTTGGACCAGTATCTGTCCGAGGGAGCTAGAAAGTGATAAATAAGATCCCAATTTTGATGATTCCCTGTACTCTGCTACTTGCAGAAAGACAGATGAAGGTCCATCAAGCATAACTGAAAGAGTTGACGCAGATGCGATCCTTGCCTAGGCACCAAAGCAGCAAAGTACGCTACACTATAAATACGATAATTGATAGCATAGCAATATGCACGTTTATTTTTTATTTTTTAGTCGCAAGGATTTTCAATCACCACAAAAGTGCTTTGAAAGGGGGGAAGAACAGGAATTTGGAAAGGAATAAAACTTCTGTCCCTTTTAGATCTTTGCTACCGAAATGAAGAAAGGATGAATTAAAATTTATCCCTTAAGGGTCAAGAAGTGAAAATCAGCTTTGCGCAACTTTTTGTTGACACTGCTGTGGTCTGCCCTTGTCAACAAAAAGGTTCACAGGTAAGTAAAATTGAAGCAACGACCAAGCAACTTTCCTTCCCTCATTTTCCTATGTCATCTAGTAGCCCTAGGGGAATAGAGGCCATATAAATTTTCTTTACAATATCACTGAAACCAAGCAGGACAAAGAACCTCCCTTAACTTTTCCTAAGACTTCCCTTTCTTATATCCTACCCCGCAAAGGGTAATAGTAGACTGTAGTACAGCACAATATTGAAAATATAGCACAAAAGCACGTACCGTCAAGTTAGGATCAAACAACAAGCATGTCATCAAAGTTGCATCAAAGGTCCTGCAAACAACCAAAAGACACGTGATGAGCTGAAGGATTAAAAAAACATCCACAAATTAGAACGAAACTGAATATAGTCCAGACAAGTATATTGCTTTTAAGAGAGTTAGAGGATAAACCTCCACCTGAATTGTAATACATCATTGACTGGTAAAAGCATTGCCCACTGGCTACTAAATGATTTGGGATCAGCTTGGCAAAGATCCTTATGCAAAAAATCAAAAGGTTGAATAATCTTAATGTGAGAAGTGTGTAAAAAGCTAGTCATTGATAAGGATTTATCATAAAATTCATTGATTCAGAATTTAAGTGACAGACCGGAAAGGAAAATCCAGTAAACTTGGGCAACACTACGCGGAACAATGAAATTTTGCCCAGCAAATTTTCCATTAACAAGCAGTCACATGCGACAGAATGCATAATTGACACTAAAATTTTCACTAAAAGCATACCCAGAAGGGAAAAAATAGCCACTAACCCTTGCAATTATAAAGAATAACTGAAAAATACTTACCTCTATGCAAACAATGGCAGCAACTCTAACATTAAAGCTTTGCAAGCTGTCATTATCTCTAACTGATCCATCACTGTCACTGTACTCTGAGTCGGATGACATAAAATCAGAAACACAGCTTTCGTGGTTTGAGCAACAATTAGAATTCTTAGATGTAGATTGTTTTATAACTAAGCTGTCCCTCTTGCGCAGATGCGGAGGTCTATATGGAGCGTGATCTTTTATGATAGGCTCTTCTGAAGTTAGCTTGGGACCCATTCCCAGAATTTGCTTCTCTTTGTGATCAGAGTATGCGAGTTGCATTCTACTTGTAAGCCCATACCTGAAGAACATTCTCAAAACTGCAACAAAACCAGACACCTATGACAGTGAAAATTTCTGTAAGTAACAATAAGGGACAAATCTTAACAAATTTTTTGTCAACTTGATTTACAACTTGAAAATAGAAAGATATGCGTACATGTTCAGAAACTGGACCTTTACGAAGTGCAAGAACCACATGCAGACAATTAAGAAGAGAAGAATAGAACCTGAAAAGCACCACCACCAAGATAAAGTTGCAAAACATTTTAACATCCATAAATCAAAAGAGGGTGCAAGGTTGATAACTATAAGTGTCCACGTGTTAAACAGCATCAAGACGTACCTCAACATAATCATGTCTTCAACAAGGCAGTAATTAGATCCCACAACGTCCATCACGTTCCTAAGCACCTAATTGAAAATTGTTAAAGATAAGAGCACTGGGTTTTCCAAGAGTAAATCATCACACAAGCAAATGAGTAAGCCTACATCCACGGTAGATTGCCATGTGTCAGAAGGAAACAAGGATCCGTCTATGGTGAATGCATCACGAAGCATAGTAAATGTGACGTTTAAAACTTCCCATAAATTACTGTATCCAGGTGAACTAATTGCTGCAGTACAGCCTAGGCTGGTACCCGAACAAGGCGTGCCAATCAATTGCGCATGAGAGCATTTAACAATGTGGAGAAGGAAGTTCACCAGCTCAATATTATCCGCAACCGAAACTTTTTGTTGATAAACACCAACAAGGTGCCTGAAAAAGAGGGGGCAATGGAGGAAAAGCAAAGTTTTATTTCATTGCGATTGAAACACCTTGATGCCATTCAAAAGAGAACGAAACCCAAATTTTCGTTAAAGGGTCAATCTAACTGCTTTCATTTCGCACAAGATGAACCTGATAGTGTGAATGCACTGGATAGTGGGTCTAGTTGCAGAAGCGTCATTGCCGGCATTGGCTATTAAGATTTGCAATATGTTTCGGAAAGAGTGGAGGATCATACTCCAAGAAGACGAATTTATATGAAGAGAAACATGACAACGACGACATAACTCGTGCATCTGAAAATAATACCAAATACTGGAATTTTTCAAGAAACATAAAGAACACAATCATATATTAAAGGAACAAGAAGGAAGTTAAGTACCAGACGCGAAATGTGGTCATAATTAGATAACAACAGAACTTGGTCACAACGTTGACGACAATCTGCTGTAAACTCCAAAAGGAATAACAAATCGGAAGTAACCTAAAAACCCAACAAATAAAAAGTGATGAAAGACTGACACTTTGGTGACAACACGAAGAAGGGAAAGGGAAAGGGAAAGGGAAAGGGAAAGGGAAGGGGAAGGGGAAGGGGAAAGGGAAAGAGAAGTTGTCTCGTTACTTCGTGAGAGGGAAGATCGGGAGCGGCGGAGATTAGGGCGTCGGAATTAGAGAAGATAAGATTTTGGAGAAGATGTGTGTGTCTCTTGCATTCTGATTTGGGACTGCTCGTTAATGTCTCGTCTCTCAGTGTAAGAAACGCGGTCCTCCACGTCCTGATTGCCGACGAAGACGCCATATTGAACTGAAATCAGAAATAAATTTCTACTTCAACCAGTCAGACTACTTACACTTGCATGTTCACCGGACTTCAGAGGCTGAGGTGTTTTGGTGTGGTTATTTTATAAATCTTGTTGTGGTCCCTTCCTTGTAATCCAAGTGTTACGTACTAATTACACTCACCCCTTCTTTATATTTAATCTGTCTCACCAAACTGTACATTCTGACAACAATCTTTCCTCCCGTTGACTATGTTTGATATTATTTTTTATTTTTATTTTTATTATATATATTTTCATGTATTTTTATATTATATTAATATTTTTTAATTTTTACTGTTTTATTATATTTTATATTTTAAAAAATAAGAACAAACAGAAAATTTTTACATTGTTAATTTGTGATACCTTCTTCAACGCCTAGTCTAACTCATTCCATTTTAGGAAACGTAGCCACTTATCCTCCTCCATTAACTTAAGAAAGAAAATGAGATATCAAAATTTTTAATTGTAAGACTAAATTATTTGTAGTATGGTATCCCTAAATAATACTTTAAAAAAAAGAGGTGAATTGAGTATTTTTTAAAAAAATTTAATTTATACCTAAACCAATTTTTATAATAAAATGAAATCTCTAACCATATTTCAATATAAAATAATAATATTAATATTAATACCAATTCAATTTAAATATGATTTCAATTCAAATACAAATACAATATTATATAAAATAAAGAGTTAAGAAAGAGGAATGCAAATACAATTTTAGTGATTTAGAAACAACTTTTAAGAGGAATGCAAATAGATTTTTTAGTGATTTAGAAACAAAATTTTGCCTATGTTCACTCTCTAGTCAATTACTGAAAATTTTGTTATAATATAATCTTCTTTAATGTAAGAAAAAAAATCTTACAATCAATATTTTTTTTATGAAAATGAAGAGTAACCTTTTATAATCTTTTTTAAAGGTGATGAATAATCCAACAATTTTATTTTTCCATTAAAAAATAGTAGCTTAACAAAATCATACTTTATGATGAAGAGTAATCATTAATGAAAGATATCAAAAACAACTTCTATACAGTAATACACAACGACTCACAAAAACACAATGTATGCAATAAAATTCTCTTTCAATTCAAAAAGTTTATATCAACACTTTCCAACAAACTAAGACTCAATCAATTCATCTAAAATCATAAAGATTGTTTAACAACACTTAGAACTCCTATTTATAGCCTTATTAAATTCAAAAACTTGTTAGAAAGCAAATATAGTCATTACTCTAAGAACCCAAAACAAAAAAAATTGTTAGACTCTAAAAACTAACGATTACTACACTATGTTAGACACCACAATGGCACTATTGCCACCATTATTTAACATTGTTGTTTATGTAATGAACAGACTTTTCATCCGTAATAGCATCGTTTTTTACTACTGCTTAGGTTGCTATTTATTATTTGTAAAGATTACAAGACCATAACGACACTATTATAGGAACCGTTGTGGACTACCATTGTGAAATAATTCAAGCATTAATTGACCGATTATTCCAAAAACCAGTTTTAATACTTCCAAATTTTTTTAGACATCTAAAACAAATTCCTTTCACTAAGATCTAACTCAATCTAGATCTAAATATTCCCTAAAGTGATTTTTGTTATCAAGACTTTTTAATTCAAGAACAAAAAAATTTTAAATCTCTTGATTTATGAAACTTTAGGCACATTTTAAAACTTGCTTTTCCGAAGCCAATTCCAAAAAATTTCCAAACTTACCAAAACAATTCCTTTTGTTTAAAAACCAATTCACACAAGTTTTTCAAATTTCTCAAAATACTTTTTAGACTCCACCATGTTCTTAAAGTTCCCCCAAAATGATTTTAAACCTTCAAACCTTTTAATTGAATTTAGAAACAAAATATGTCCTAGCCTTTAGAGATGTATGAACTTATTAAAGTACATGCCATTCAAAATCTTTTTAAATAATTTCCAAACATCTCAAAGCTATTCTTTTCAACTAAACTTAAACACACATATAAAATCTTTCCAAAAACATTTTGACAAATCAAAAGGGTTTTCTTTTATACCTTTTCCAAATCTTCTTCTCGATTATGAAATACTTTATGTAAAAACCTAATATGCAAATGATCATGCCAGGTTTAAGCAAAATGCAATGCACACATGCATGAAGACTCCTCAAAAACATTAAGGAGATTAAGGAAAACTTTACATATAAAATTACAAGCATGAACCAACCTTATTAAACTTAATCGTGATCTTATCTTCTCTTTAATACTCACTCAACCATTTTCATTTTCTTCATAAAACATCAATTTTTTGGCTTCAAAATGTGTGTTGCACATCAACCATATTTCTATCTTTTTTTAATACACTAACAAAGTAAATCCTTAGTAGCATATTTATTTTGTCATCATCAAAACTATTAATTGAAACCTCCATTGGTTCAACAATCTCTTCCTTTTATGATGAAAAAACTCGTAATATTGAGGAAATATAAAATATAACACACATATGCCAAGTGTTGGTCCTTCTGTGGCATTTAAGAGGGAGGATGAATTAGGTTTTTTAAAAATTTCTAAATTAATGATCCTAATTAACCAAGTTCTATAAACTATTATGTTAAATCAATGAAGGTTTTAATCATTGATTTTGATATTGAAAAAACATATTTATTGCTAATGTTTTAGTTTTGGTGTGTTAAAAAGATAGGTAAATGCAAAATGTGCAAAAGCTTAATGTTAAATCCCAAAGTTTATGTTTTAAGTGAAAATAAAGATTGAAATGAAGCATTGATGAAGAAAAAGAAGAAGATATGAAGATCAAGGTTAAATAGTTTTAGGATTATGTTTTTGGCATGTATACTTGTCTTTATCTTTATCAATACTTGAATGGCTCACTTTTACATGAACATTTTCATTTAGGAGTCTAGTCAAAGTTTAAAGTTTTATTTTTTTTAATGCATGTACATAATAGAAATTTGTTTAAAATGTTACATTAGTATAAAGTTTCATAATTAAGAGGAAAATGTGTGAATTTCTTTAAAGTATTTCTTTTGGTGCCTCAAAGTCTTTTGAAAAGTTACTTTAAGTTTGATTAAGTATGTTTGGAATTGTTTGAGTCAAGTCTTCGTGTGAAAATTGATTTTTAAGATATTTGTGAAAGTTTTAGAAGCTTTGAAAGAGTTATGAAATTGTTTGGAATGAAAAATTTCACCAACCAAGACATATTATATGTTTAAGCTCAATTGAAATGTATTAGCATCTTAAAACAACATTTGGAAGATTTACAAGTTGCATGAAATGGTTTTGGGGTAAAAGAAATGTCTTTGAACTATTTAGTAAAGTTTGGAAAACTTTTGGAGAGATTTTCCTTAAACCATAAGGTAGTTCCACCTTTTATTTTGATGATGACAAAGCGTCTACTAAGGTATCTATGGAATTTGTTGTGTTTGAAGAGATAGGTTGATAAAGAACTTATTTTGAAGTATATAATTGGAGCCTTAGAGTTGAAGGATATGTTTGATGTTTATGATGAAGTATTAAAGAGTGTGTGAAATGGTTGAAGACCAAGTTAGTGAGAAAAGAAGCATTAGACGTGAACTTGAAGATTAAAGATAAAAGGTCAAGTTCAAAATAGTATGTTTAATAGGTTTTGGGTTTTATTTTAAGTATTTTCTTTGATTTTATCATTTGTCTAAGGACTCACATCATGTTTATTATATTGCATATAGGATGTATTCATATGTGGTACTACATGAGTTAAGGTGTGAATGAATGGTTAAATTGGTATGACTTATATGGTAAGTCTTGATTTGTGTGATTTGTAAGTTGTATGAATTGGAAAAATTGTTTAAGTATAAGGTTGTGTGTGAAAAAGATGCTAAGATTAAATAAATTTAGTAAATTTAATGAATGATTGAGTAAGATTATATGAAATTAACTTAAGAAGTGTTTGATGATGTCTATAAGTGTTTAGAATATATTAGAAAGTGTATAAATGTGTTAGGAATTAATTTGTATTGGATTGAATTTTTTTTTGATAAGTTTTCATGTGTTTTTTAAGTATCAACGACAAGTTTGGAGGATTAAATGATAGCCTTAGAGGTTGTCGTTATGTATACGTTTTCGAAAGTAAAACGACGATGTTGTGTTTTATAAAAATTGCCGTTTAAGTCTAGAATTTATGTGATAATGATTAGTTTTCAATGCTAAAATGAATTTATGGCTTTAGAACATTTGGCAATGGTAACAGAAGGCAAGTTTGTTATTCTAAGGCTATAAATAGATGTTTTTGCATAAGTTTTTTACATCAAGGATATGGAAAACAATCATATAAAGAGATTTAACCATTGTTTATGAGTTTATGTTTTTAAGTTTTATATGGGGTGTTGTGAAGTTTGGTTGTTGCATCTATTTTAAGTGTAGTGTAAGTACTTAAACACATTGGTGATTCAAGAGTGATATAGGTGTTGAGAGTAGAATCAATTGAGAAAGAGGCTTATGTTTTATTGTGAGGCTATTCTTTAACCTTGGATAAGATTAGTGTTATTAAGAGCTTATTCTTGAGCCTAGTGAAAAAGAATTGTAAAGCTTATCCTTAAGCCTTAAAAAGGATCTTTGATATAGTAAAGATCTCAATAGGTTGTTGGGGACTAAAAGAAGGAGAAAGTGGACCTTTCTGAACTAGTATAGATTGTTTGTGTCCTTCTTCGCTATACTCTTGACAATTAGGCATAATAAAATATTGAAATCATTATATGCTTGTAAGATAGAAAATAAGAAGTTAAAAAATAATAAGCATGACATGTTTAGAATCAAATAATGCCATTAAGTGTGCTATGAAAAAAATTGTTGAAGAAAATAGACCTTTAAAGAATTAATTAGAGTTGCTGAATAGTAGTGAGCTTAAGTTGAGAGAGAAAAATGCTTTATTAAGGAAGGAAGTATAATTCCTTAATAATGCATTGTCCAATTTCACTAGAGGAAATGAGAAAATAGAAAACATGTTGAGTGTAAAAAAGGTTGTAAATGACAAACATAGTCTAGGTTATACAAGTGACAATAGACCTTTCTTTAGTATGATTAAATTTATTAAAGGAAATAATTTGGAAGAGGAATAAGTACCTATGCCTTCTATAGAAAATTTTTCATCTAGACCTTCATCATCTAGCTCTTATACTAGGAAGATTGTCATGCGTTTATATGTATCTAGGCCTTCATCAAGGATGAATATGTAAGGAATTAAAAATAGTCACAATTTCTTTACTAATGCACAAAAATCACATGATGCTTATAGGCCTCCTATTAGATAATTTAGGTCAACTTGTTCACATGACCTCAAGTTGACGTGTATACTTTTAGAAATGTTTATAATGCTCATCGTAGGAGATGGAATGCATAGCATGCATATTCTAAGGAAAATTTTCACCAAGGAAGAATTATTAGACCTCGAAATGAGCATAGGAACAATATGAGATCTCATTATCATTTTTATGATGCACATAGGAGTTTTAATGGATCTAGACCTTAGTGTGGCCATGAACATGCATATAGATTATATGCACCATTGTTTGGTAAATAATGTGGACGACTTGGCCATATGGAGCATTTTTATTATGATTATTTAAGAAATGTGAATGTTTTGTCTAACTGTCAAGATAGGTATGCAATTAACCATCAAGAAATAAAATAATGTGGGTACCAAAGGTTTGTTAAATTTTTGTGTAGGTTTTCAAGGATCTTTAAGAGCAAAAGAAGAAGAAAATCACCAACGAGCATTATTAAACCAAGGAAGTGAAGAATTCAAGTAAAAAAATTGGTGATAAATGAAAAAGAGAGGTACCTTGATCTTTATTATAGTTTAATGAACTTGTATAATTATTTGTGTTGGCAATTCCTTGAAAATTTATTTGATGTCTTGGATGTTTTAGAGTTTTTTTTTAATGATGCTTGCTTATTTGGATGTTTTAGATGATTAAAGTTGTACTTAGGATGTTTTAAGAGACAATTTTTATATATCATTTTCTTAATAAAAATTCTTGATTAACGGTTGATACCTTGATCATTTTGAATGATTCATGATTGTTTGAATTGTTTCATGATTGATTTGATTTTCCTACTTATCTAGATCTTATTTCTTTAGGAGTATTAAAAATTGTATAAACATGAGTTGATGATTTTTTATATATTCTTGACGTGTCTAATTATTTGAAAAATTACAAATCATGAAATGTTTATGCATTAGAAATTATGTATGAAAGAACATGAAAATGGTTCTTATAAAGGAAATTACATTAGGAAACAATTAAAAGCATCATTTTGATGATAAATAATCATAATTTTGTCTATTAATCCCTCTCACATTTTAAAATTTGTAATGGAATAATTTTTAAAGCATTGCTTTCATTGAGAAGGAGGTCAAAACTTTGTAAAAGATTGAGGATTTTTTTTACAGATTTTTTTACTAAAAATTTTAATGATTTTGATAAATCTTAATGAATCACCTCCATGCATTGGTTTATGAAAAAGGTTTGAAAATTTCATAATGCATTACATCATATATTTTGAAAGTTTTTAAATCCCTAAAGGTGTTATTTTCAAAAAATTCAGGACATATCATTTAAAGGTTGTATAATTCGTGTGATTTCTTAGGCATATCGTAAAATTATTTTATGCGATATTATGTTTTCCTTGGGGGTAGATAAATTTTTTTTCTTAGATATGTATAAAGTTAGTTTGAATGCATGATTTTTGAAAAGAATGAAGAAATTGATGGCTTATGAATTTTTTAAATAAGTTTTTGAAATGGGTTTTGAAATTATAAATAAGATTAGATGTCTTATTGAATTTGCCATTAAGGTTTGAAAATTATAGTATTGGAGCATTATGCATATACTTAGGGGGAGCATGGCACTTGATCTACTTATTATAAGGCCCCAAAATATACCCTAGTTGAAATGATATATATTTATGGAAGTATATGTGAGATAGGAGTTCAAATTGTGCTATGATTTGAATATGGAAGGCACAAAAATTATCAAGTGACAAGTTAAGTTGATACATGGAAATTAGAATGATTAAGTCTATAAATTGTTCCTTAATATGCATATAGAAAAAGTCAAAACTAGGTTTTGAGGTCTTCTAAACAATTTTTCCGCTTTGTATGTATTTTCTATAATATCAATAAGAAGATCATTCGGAGTTCTAAATCATGAGATATGAATAAACAATTATAAGTTGTTCCAAAATAGGGGTAGCATCAGGTCACCTCTTTCAACCTTAATTTTGAAGGTCCTAGAGCCCCAATTAAATCCATGTTTCTTATGGAGATATTTAGACGTATGTTCTTTCACTTTTCTTCCACCTCACATTGTATCCCGTTTCAATTGCATATTCTATAGCAACATCTTTAAACTCCTTTGC
>JAOXYD010000135.1:16322867-16344739 GCA_028565735.1 Pinacopodium congolense | reverse complement strand
ATACATATACGTATAAGATTAAATCAACAGAGTGAAGTTTGCTCACTTATTTAAGCAACTAAGTTATTTATTTATTTATTTAGTCTAATGATAAAAGTATTTTAAAAGAAGTCACAAAATTACTTACTAAGTTGCATTTTATATGTGGATTATCATTATATTCATCAGGTATTCGTTATCCAAATTATGAAATGAGTTAAAATCATTTAGTCATTAATATCAAAATTAACCGTATAACATTTCAAATTTTCAAGATAATTAAATTCAAAAGAAAACATAGACAATAATAAGCATCAAAATGGAAAATTTTTTCCATAAATTATAAACTAATAAAAGAAAAATCAATAAATTGATTTACTATTAGACAATAAATACTCAAGTATACTCAAAACATATATCTTTCCCCACATTTAAATTGAACGTTGTCCCTAATGTCAATAAATCACAAAAAAGCATAAAATGTGAGAGAAAGGAAATAAATACACTTGAATAAATATGTGATCGTGAAAGCTCTCCGTTGATGTGAATTACAGTTGTTTAAAAATAAAGGACAAAATATCAAAGTGCCCAAAATTGAAGAAAGCACACAAGAAACAAGAACAAGCACACTAAAACACACTAAAGGAAAACACACCAAAAGCATGCAAAAAGAATACTATGTTATTTAAAGCATATGAAATTCTACTTCTATGGTTGGGTTGCCTCCCAACAAGTGCTTCTTTAATATCTTTTAGCTGGACCTTAGCGTTAGGAAAATTTCAACCTAAGCTTAGGTCTAACACCTAACTCCCTATAATGACAAACTAATTTTGGAAGGGTTCCTATATCAATTAGCAGGGTCTTGAATTCATAAGTCTTACCCTTGACAAAGCATCTTTGGAAAAATTCTAAGTACTCAACTTCTACTCGCGAATCAAAAGCTGAAATACCTATGAAATCTATGCTCTCAAATGCTGACTCACCATTCTCACTTGGTAGCCCAGTTGACGCTACATGTTCAATTTCCCTAATTGATTCTAAAATTTTCTCCATGGTTCTTTGATCATGCTCAGACTGAGGTTCATGAGGAATTGCTAAAGATTTCTTAAATGCAGCCTTATTGAGCCATGAATATTCAAGGTTATCCATCAAACTAGAGGTGTGATCATCTAAGCTTTCCAAAAATTGTTGATCGACAAAGGTGATGGTTCATCAAAACAAGATGGATTTAGCCCAAAGTAATCAGGATAATCATTAAATTCAAGGGCATAAGTTTCATCAAAATATTTGAATTAATTTGTCCAACTATTGCCTGGGTTAACGTCAACTTTAGGCTTATACCATTGGTAATCATACCAATGGCCTTATTGCCTCCATATCTTCTTGATAACTCAAGTAAGCTACCAAAAGATGTCCTAACACAAAAAACAGATGACAACAAAAATAAAACATAGAAAAAAACGGAAAAACAAGACATAAAATAGACATAGAATACAATAAAGAAAATAATGCAAATAATAAAACAAACTCTAGAGTAATTAACACCTATATATCCCTAATATTACAATTCACTTCCCTATCAAGGGCGTCGTTTAAGAGTGCAGAAGTTGAGAGGGTGCCGTTGTATGGAGGCAGGGTGCCATTGATCACAGAGTCAACAATTTCAGCTCCAAATCTTCTAAATTTCAACTCTTCGTGTGTTCCTAATTAAAGCTAGTATCTCCTACCACATAGAGGAGTCTCCAAAGTCTACATACAACCAAGAAGAACACAGAAACACGTATCTAACCTAGAGCTTTCAGCTCTAACCTTAGTTAGAGAAGCTCTTGCTTCCCTCTTAGATTTTGTTAGATAGTTTAGGCTTCAAACACTTGTAATTCGAGTTTTATAATGTATTTTGAGTTTTTGTTTGTTAAAGCACATTTCTGAGACATATATCTGAGTTTCTAAACCATCATAGGGGGTATTCTAACTTAGATCGTTACTTATATTCTCCTATTTTTTGGATTATTCAAAGTTGATGTTCTTATCGGTATATCCTTGAATGTTTGATTTTCTTGCTAGATCTTGTGGATTTCGAAGTTGTATTGATTTCTAAATCAAGTTAAGAGGTTCAAGACTTGTCCAAAAACTTTCTAAAATGTTTTGTAACTTCTAAACTACTTATTTTATCTTATATTTGTGGATCTATCAAAGTATGTGGCTTAAAATACATGTTTTATATGCTTTGATGATTATGTGTGCTTAAATCTATTTTCCAGCTTCAGATTGCAATTCAATAAATATACAACATAAATCAATCCTAGGTTATTGGAAATTCAATAAACAACATAAATCAATCCTTGGATGACCAAACCTATAATATTTATGAGAGTTAGAGGTCTGAGATTGCAAGTCCTGAACTCACCTTCTTGAAATTGAAGCCCATTGTCTAGATTAAAAGCATAACCACACTTTAAAATAAGTTTAATGAAGAAAAGGCATAAGTCTTAACCATAGCTTTGTCTTGAATTCGTGAAGGAACTCTAATCTGCCTTTGAATTTGTTTTTAAGCTTAATTAGTTCATTAATCACTTATCTAGAGCTAGATTCCGTAAGTTTATAATTTTAAATAAGTTTGTAAATCATTTTATAATTCAAAATTGCAAAGGTTTGAATCAATATTAGCAAAATTGGGATAGTTTTGTAATTTTATCTTTTCATATTTTTAATCAATTAATTTATACTTTCCTAGATAATTGTAATATAATTAATCTGGTAATTAACTTAAGCATACCATATTTTTCCTTGTGGGTTCGATATTCGGAGTCTGAAAATTACTCCACTTTATTACTTATTTGATAGGTGCACTTGCCCTTCATCACATTGTTTTCACTTAATATCATTTTGGTTTTCAAGGTAAAATCAGTTAAAGAACTCCCATTTTTAATCAATATAACCAACGAATAACAAGTTTTGTTTAGTCAGTTATTTGAGGGAGTTTTATTATAAGTCTTTTCTTTGGTTTTACCATGTGTCTAAAGGCTCACATCATACATATTGCATTCATTTTTAGTATGTTTCATATAGGATATATAATTAAGAGGTATTGTATGTGATTTATGTGTGTGAAGATCCTCTTGATGAATAGATGAATCCATGTATGGTATTGCACAAGTTAAGTTATGAATGAATGGTTAAATTGGTGTGACTTATGTGGTAAGTCTTGATTTATGTGATTTGTAAGTTATATAAATTGGAAAATTGGTTAAGTATAAGGCTTTATGTGATAAAGATATTAGGATTAAGGAAAGTTAGTAAATTGAATGAATGAATGAGTATGATTATATGAAATTAAGTTATGAGGTTTTTGGTGATGTTTAAAAGTATTTAAAATGAATTAAAAAGAGTATAAAAGTGTTATGAGTTAATTTATATCGAATTGAATGTATTTGGACAAGTTTTTATGTTTTTTTAAAATGATCAATGATGGGTCTAGAAAGGTTAAGTAGTAAATTTGGAGGTCACCGGTTCAATGACTAAGACAACAAGTATAAATAGTGTTATTGTGTTTCGCAAAAACCATCTTTAACTTTAGATTTTAAGCTATAACGACTAGTTTTCAACATTAAAATGAATTTAAGACTTTAGGACGTTGGGAAATGGAAATAAATAGCTAGTTGAGGTTCTAAGGCTATAAATAGGAGTTTTTGCATAAGTTTTATGCACCAAGGGTATGCGAAACAGTCTTATGAAGAGATTTAAGCATTGTTTATCTTAGTGTTATGAAGTTTTGTTGTTACATCCATTTTAAGTGTCATGTGATCACTTAAACACCTTAGTAAGTTAATAGTGATATTTTATAAGGTGTTGTGAGAAGAATCAAATTGAGAAAGAGGCTTGGGTTTTATTATGAAGTTATTCTTTAACTTGAAAAAGAAGAGTGTTTTTGAGAGGTTATTCTTAAGTCCGGTGAAAAAGAATTGTAAAGGTTATACTTGAACTTTAAAAAGGATTTGTAACCTATTCTTTGTTATAATGAAGATCTCAATAAGTTGTTGGGGACTAGACATAAAAGAAAGTGGACTTCTCCGAACTAGTATAAATCATTTGTATCCTTCTTCCCTATACCCTTTACAATTATGCCTATAATTTTATAAATTTTTCATATTTTTATACAATTCTTTAATTATTTATATTGTCTTTGTATTTATTTATTTAAGCTTCCACTAATTAGTTACAACATTTAGTGAATTTGTGTTAAAATATTGTTTAAGCTTCTGTAAAATAGAAGTATTTGTAAACATAGGACAGATAACTTAGACAAAATTTTGAAAACCCTTAATTCACCCCCTCTTGGGTGTCATAAGGACTAACAATTGTTTTTTGACAAAAATTTTTGGAAAGGTTTAAAATTGTTAAGCATGAAAATTTTTGATAACCAAGGCAAAGTTTATATTGAAATTGAAATAGCCTTAGAATTGGTTTTAAAACTTATGTAAAATATTTTTCAAGTGGAAGAAACTATTTTGGTATGATTTTGAAATAATTTGAAGTAGAAAGGTCAACCAATGTTCGTTTTAAATGCCAATTAGTAAACTAGTACAAAAAAATTGATGGACCAGTCATTGGTCGACTGGTATGCTCAACTAGTCTATTAGTTTGTGTATTATAGACATAATGACTAGTTTTATCTTTCAAGAAACAACGGTTTTTAATCCCATAAAGGCTAATGGCTATTTGAGCTTAAGAACACTATAAATAAAAGGTCTATTGGTTTTGGATAAATCTTTATGCAAGTTTGAAAAAGATTTGAGCAAAGTGCTAAAGTTTCATTTTCAAATGTTCTTGTGTTCTTCTTTTTGTAAACTTGTGATTTCAAGCTTCAATTTCAGATTTGCTATTTTTAATCTTCATTTTATAGTTTATTAAGCTTTCAAAAGGTTTATCATTCATATTTTCATTTTTAAAAGCATAAGAATCCTTTGGTTATTTAAATTAAAGTGAAATATCATTAAAGGTGTATTTGATATGTTCAAAGGGGATTTTCATTTTATTGTGTTGGGATTTGTTATATAAGCTCCTCTTTACCTTGAAAAAAATTAATTAAAGGTCCCTCTTCACCTTACAAAAGAAATATTGGGATTTTTTTGATTGTGAATAAGAGTTTGGATTGGTTTATGTGTTTTATGGGCATTAGAGAAAAGATTGGTTTTGTGTGTGCGTTTGTTACCTCATTTATTGTATTTTAAGCCATTTGAGTGATGGTTTTGATCAAGATTTGTGTTGGGAAGTGATGTGAGAATTAAGAGCTTGATTTTAGGCTTATTTTTGGGATTAAAATTTATTGAAATTGATTTTGGTATGGGGTTACTCTTTACCCTTCATTAAGAAAGATTTTGTATTGGTTTCCTCTTTACCCATTTAAAAGAAGATTATGTTCAGTTACATTTCACCCTTTATTTAGATTGTTAGGCTATTCTTCACTCCCTTTTATGGAAAAAGATTATTATAAGGCTTCGTTTTTACCTTAAAGAAGATTTGTTTTAGTGAAAATCCAACGTTAGTGTTAGGAAAGGACGCAAGCTAAGTTGGTTAGGTGAACATCTATAAGAATCTTGTGAATCCTTCTCACCTTACTCCTTTGAATTAATTGCATCTTATGATTGTTGTTTAATTACTTAAATTTAATTTATTAACATTATATTAGCATAACATTTCATATTGGTTGAATTTCAATTTAGGGACTTCGTATAGTTTCGAATTGTTTTAGGTGGTTTAAGTTTGGAAAAATTTTTAAACACCCAATTCACCCAATCTTAAGTTCTATTAAAGCATAAGTCTTAGTTTAGGTTTGATTTCTAATGAAATTAGTGAGCTAAAATCCAGTATGGCATATTTGAGTGGTTTGAATATTTGTTTTAGTTGAGAGGAGATAGATATGCATAAACCACTAATTTTTTACGGCAATAATTTTTTTGATATGAAAAATTAGGATTAGGTTTTTCAATATAGACTAAAATATTGATTTGTGGGAAATTATTGAAAAGATTCCTTATGTTCATACAAATGACAAAGAACTTGTTTCTTTGAACAAAAATACCATGCATATTTTATTTAGTGTAACAAATATGAGCATATTTGATAAAGTTTCTATGTGTATTTCAACTAAAAAATTTTGGTGTAAATTAGAAGAAATTTATATAGGTGGCAATGCAATTAAGAAAGTAAAGAAAAGGGAAAAAGAAGAAGAGGATGAGCACTTAGAAGAATAACTAGCTCTTACATGTTTCATGGTTAATAATGATGAGGTGAGCTCTAACTTTAAATCTTCTAGTGTTAGTGATGGTGATGATGTTGATAATGGTAGTGATAATACATTGTTATATAAAGTTAGTTAAGTGTTTAGATGACATAAGCATCATGAAATATTAGAAGCTTATAATGAATGCATATTAGAAATTTATAGGTTAAAGAATGATCTACATGACATGATATAATCTTAGAGTGAATGATGTCGCTCATAAAGATGACATGGACAAATTGGTACATGAGAATGAGGCATTGAAGAAGGAGATCAATGACCTCAAAGAATTTATGTCAAAA
The DNA here is from genome assembly GCA_028565735.1 of Pinacopodium congolense. Taxonomy (NCBI): domain Eukaryota; kingdom Viridiplantae; phylum Streptophyta; class Magnoliopsida; order Malpighiales; family Erythroxylaceae; genus Pinacopodium; species Pinacopodium congolense. The sequence goes on along the minus strand of JAOXYD010000135.1, from coordinate 16,338,175 downwards.
TTTATAAGGGTAAAGAGAAATTAGATTGTTTGGTTGGAGCCTAAAAAGTCTTTTAATGATAGGTTAGATTTAGGATACAGTTAAGAGGGTGTTTCCAATGATGTAAAAACTAATTTTATGAAGGGAAAGAACTTAGAAGATAAAAATTTCCCTAAGCCCCCATTGAAACCACATCCCAAGTAGAGTCATCATACATTCATATATGTATCTAGGGCTAAAGGTAGAAAGGTAGTGCATTCAAACAAAAACAGACACGATTTTTATAGTAATATGCACAACCACAAAAAGATGCATTTAGGCCTAATGTTAGGCAATATGATTCTACACATTCCCATGCTCCTCATATGCATGTTCATAAATTTATAGGCATTTTTCAATCATATCCTAGGTCCTTTTTTCATGAAGAAAGAACATTTATGGATAAGAGACTTATAAATGCATATATGCATAATTTTAGACCTCATTTTAGACACAATACTATTGTTCATGATAGCATTCCATATGTCTATGTACAAAACACTAAGAGAATTTTATATTTATATCCTAAGAGGCCATATGATCATAGGAGAAATAGGCATAACTTTAGGCCCATATAATATAAAGTGATATGATGCATTCTCATAATTCATATATATATATATATATATATAATATATGAACACAATCCTATGAACACATTTTAATAAATATTCAAAGTTTTATCATCCTAAGAAAATTCATTATGATAGGAGAAATGCAATTGAGTATAAAAACCATGAATGTATATGTTACATGTTATTTTTGTGATACTGTTGGGAATATAAAATTTTTTTATTTAACCAAATATATAATATTTAAAAAACCTAAAATTTTGTTTTGTTTAGAAAACCTAAAGATTATGGGTAGAGAAAAGTGCTAAAACTTGCTCCCAAGAGCCCAATTTTATGTGGTACCTCAAATACATTGATTCTTTATTTGGTAGATCAACATTATCTTGTGTAAACTGGCGTCAAGCAAGGAAACGAAACGAAACGAAACGGTATCTCCTCAACTCTGACACATGAAAACACAAACACAAACGATCGCCAGGGATGGATCTTCTGTTGAGAAGTGGAAACTCATGCAAGGAAGAACCAGAACTTCTCACAACATTTCAAGCAGGCATTTATGGCCAACGTTCTGAACGTGGAAAAATGAATTAACCAAAAAATATATATAAATTTAATGTATCGTCCAACACACTTCTTGTTATAACTGCAAAGATTACAAAGTATGCTAAGAACAAAGAAAATAACATCTGAAAAACAGTGAAACAAACAAAACCAGCAATCAAATATGTTCAGGAGCAGAACCGTTGGTGAAGCATTCACACGAACCAAGTGATCAAGATGCCCTTCAAAGTAAATATGCCATCGATTAACGAAGTCCTGTACAACAAACAAAGGAACAATCCTCAATGCACAGTACTTCTCTGATACCAAGTAGCGTTTTCAACAAACCCCAGCGGACTCTACTTCCCACTCTGCTTCTTCATTATACTCCAGTATGTACTTGCTGAAATGCTTAACCTTAAACTTCCACTCTCCTTTCACAGGATCATACGACACAAATTCAGCACCTTGGTCCTCGGCCTTCCTCTTGAGCATCTCCTTATATCTCTCAATTTTGGGGCCTTCTGTATATTGACACCCCGTCTTTTTGTCAAAGCACTTGATGTTGAGAAGAGTAACCTCTGCAGGCTTATTGAGACCCTGTCCAACAGGTGGTTTCTTGCTGTCATCCATGTAAACGATCACTTCCCGATTGTTAAACTGAACAAGAGATTCAAGATCGAGTCGCCGAACATCTGTCTCACCCAAAAACTTAATGTGGCCAAAGCCCAGTCGTCCAACAACAAAATCCTTGACATGACAACAGTAGCCAGGCTCAGCCCTTTCCTTGGCTGCAAGTTCCTGGATACGAGGTTCTGTGTAGTAGTCTGAGCGCCTCAGCTTCGGCATTAGAGCCTCAATGCCAGCTCCATGTTCATACACTATTGCAGCCTCACCAGCCCTGTGACCATTAATTGTTACATATGTGTCCTCCTCCTGAATGTGATTATCCTTTTGGATTCCATCAGATTTTTGGTTGAGTTTAGCATCATGACTTCGCCCCTTGGCAATACCATCTTCATCTAAATGCTCTGAAAAGATGAAGAATAAAAGGATAAACAGGCAAAGAACTGCACCAAATTCTGCAGCTTCAATATAACCAAAACTGGACAAGGAATTTTTATTCATTTAATCAGATTTGGGCCTGAGGCTCCCTAATCATCAAACTTGTCTTTGTCAAAGGCTAGCAGGAATCACACAACAAACAAGCAAAAGCATTTTTATAACACAGGTTATTCTTCATTTTGGGCAGAAAAACTGAAAACTGAACCATCAAACTTTCATAAGCTTCTCCCACACAAGCAAGAAAACTGAGCAAGGTTGCACCTATGTCAAAGAGTGGGTAAATCATAAAGTTCCTAGTAAGTATGAAATCAGTGCTGGAAAAACAATAAAGTTTTTATAGTCTTCAATGATCTACAAAAAGATCCTAATTTCTGACAACCAAATCCATCAGACACCATATTATTTGCTAACCTCAACAACCATTATCAAGGAATACAAGCACAGCAAGAAAAAGGAACATTAGCAAAGTATGATGAAAAGAGAGCATAAAATATAAGTTACAATGCAAGACAGAAAACTGAGGAAAGAAATTCCTTACTGTCTTCCCCACCAGCCCCAGGATCGCCTAATGAAAAGGTATCCACTGCTGCTGCCGATTTCCCTACAGACATAAACAAATTAAGAAATATGCTGCAACTATAAATTGATTTCTTGAATGAACAGGAGCAATAACTTCAAAATAAAAAATCTGCAAAAGACAAAAGCTCATAAACCAAATACAATGACAGTGCAGATAACTCATCATATATTGCGCACATTGAGATGGCCAACATTATAATGCAATACAAGTTGCTCAAACAGAAACATGGCCGAAGCAAATGAGACCTAATAACAGAAATAGCTTTCAAAAAGGAATCACCATTCTTAAGCAATGGAGAGGATGCATCCTTTCGTGAAGACATTTTCTCTGCACTTGCCCGCAGAGGTAACTGGTCTGCCAGATGGATGACCAAAGCTCTTGGATTTTCCCTAGGAATAAAGAGAGCATCTGCCTTTGGTGTACTGGGTGTTTCTTCATCGCTAAAAAATGGAACCTGAAATCGATGAACAAATTAAGAAGAAATTAAATGATATACCTAAGATTCTTTAAGTAACAGGACAATAAGTTACTCTGAAGGACTACATTTATTTTAATTCCGCACCTTTGGACTCTCATTTTTGGGATTATATTTCCTTGCAGGTAACCTAATTCTTCTTTGTGACAGGTGCCGCGAAGTCAACAAAGATGATATTTTAACAGGAGCAGGCTTGTCAACAACCTGATAAACAGCAATTATCTCAATACCAACTACATATGACTTCACATTAAATTTTGACAAACATAAATAATTAAAATGACAGCTACATGCCAGCCCTCATGAACGGTAAAGACAAGACAAAATAATACTCACAGGCATGCTTGCAATCCCATATTGAACAGAAGGGGAAGTTCCAGATCGACCAATAGATATTTGTGGCATTAGAGGGAGTGTCCCAAATGGATTTGTGATGGGCATCGGTTGTAAAGCAACAGAATTCTGAGTTGCAGACCTGTTAAGCACAATTGCAGTGAAGGTTATGGTGTATTTGGGAGTCAAAATTTCACTTTAATGCATCAAAAAACGATGAAAGACTAAGGATATTAAGTGTGCATGCTCTTACAAACAACTTATACTATATTGCAAACAATTTAATATGCATAATATGAACAGGGCACAGATTTCAGTAATCAGACTTCAGAATCAAATACATACGATTGTCCAAAATTGCTCTGACCAAATATTCCAGATACACCAGCAAAGCCACTTGTACCAGCTGGAAAGGCAGTGAACTAAAAGTCAGTATAATTTGCTAGAACTTGAGAATCATTAAGTGATGAGGGATGTAAATAAAGAGAACTAAAAATAAGTACCTGATAATGTCTGGCCAGTATTGCTAAAGCCAAAAGCACCAGTAGATTGAGATGGTTGAGGTAGCTGAAATGCAGAAGACTGATAGTTACAAAAAGATCATTAGTAATCAAATTGATCTGATATCACTATCAAAAAATTTAAAAGGTCTACCCACGCACTTACATGCATGGGGAACTAATTCCAACAATGCCAAGAACTAGAAATGGGATATGATATGCCAAATCTCTCAAATTTCAAGTTTTCAGTTGTTTTCTGCACTTTATATTGATGGGAAACTGTTTCCTAGAATATGAAGTGAAATTAGGCAAGATTCTAAGCATTTTCCTATATCTAACACTTCAGTAATCTATTAGGATAGAAAAGAACATGCAGAAAAAGTAGAAAAGGGAAGTAAATCTATATATTCAACAGCTACTTACAGTTGTTTGACCAAATCCTGCTGGGTTACTTGAAGGAACCAAGGATGGGGTGCTAGAGAAAAGGCTTCCAAATCCAGTGGAAGGACTGTTGAATAAATTTGGTGGGTTAAAGGATGGGGTCGTATTCTGTCCAAATGGGGATCCTGTCTGCCCAAGTGCAGGTGTAGTGGATGCAAATGAGAGAGATGGCTGAGTGTTACCAAACATGTTAGGAAACGGTGAAGCAGTTCCAGGAGCAGCAGCAGAATTAAACAGAGTAGATGTTGAACCAAAAGCAGATGTGCCTGATGTGCCAAACATAGATGGAGATGTAGTGCCAGCAAATGCAGAAGTAGAAGCTGAGGAAAACGAAGTCGAAGGAAATGAGCTGGATGAAGATCCAAATGGTGAAGTACTGAATGCAGATGTGGTTGAAACTCCAAAGCCAGGAGGTTTTGAAGCAAACGGGTTGGAATTTGTTGATATGCTACTGAACTGACTGCCAGATGATTGACCAAACGAAGTTGATGAGGCAAAAGGATTTGATGATACTGTAGACATGCCAAAGCCAACATTACCAGATGCTTGACCAGGAGGACTTGGTCCACCTGCAATAAAACTATGAAAATCAGTATCAAGTAACATCATTATGGTAACATACATTATAGATAATGTGATAAATAGATATATAGTAGTAAGTATCATCATTCAGGCAACATCACATCATATATACCTATAGATGGATTATTTATGAACAACTACCTTTATCTCCCAACTGATAATCTTCCCACCTGAGTTCTTCATGGCTCTTATCCTTATAGACAGGCATGGCTGAAATCGACTCTAACTTCCCAGGCTGCCCACCACTGCTTTCAGTCTCAGTCGTTGCTGTGTAAGGTGCTACTCTGCTTCCTCCACGTTGAGTTCCAAAGGTTGACTGCCCAAACCCAGTGCTTCCAAAAGTTGGCGTAGCAGCCGAGGCTCCTGCATATCAGCACATGAGAAAATTTATGAGACAAATAATAATCCGTAAGGAAAATTTCATTCTTTTCTCACAGCAATAGGCAAATCATGAAAAGAAGCTTCATTCAAACTCATGTAAAATAGTACGTGGACATTTATGATAGCTCACCAAATGGAGAACTCTGGCTCCCAAAAGGCATTGAACTGCTTGCAAAGGAGCTGCTCCCAAACGCAGAACTTGATTGGCCAAAAGCTGGACCTGAGGCAAAGCTGAAGGATGGAGTACTAGAAGCTCCGAAGGCAGGTGTGCTGGCAGCTCCGAAGGCAGGTGTGCTGGCAGCTCCGAAGGCAGGAGTGCTGGATGATCCAAAAATAGAGGTACCTGAAGCTCCAAATGCTCCACCTGATCCAAATACTGATGTACCCATGCCTCCAAATGCTGGACTTGCCCCAGAACCAAAGGCCGGGGTGCTTGTGGCACCAAAAGGGGAAGTGCTGGTTGAACCAAAGGCCGGAGTGCTAGCAGCACCAAAGGTTGGAGTGTTAGTAGCACCAAAAGCTGGAGTGCTGCTAGTGCCAAAATTCGTGGTTGTTGTCCCAAAAGCAGTACTACTGGTACCAAACGTAGGCTGACTTGATGCACCAAAAGGGGAGGTGGAACCAAATAAATTGCTACCAAATGCAGGCTGTGATTGCTGACTAGATGTTCCAAAAGGACTATTTTGATTATTAGACCCGAAGCCTCCAAAAGCAGGTTTTTGGCCAAAAAGAGAAGATCCTATTGAAAGAAACAACAGCCAACTGCTAAAGTAACTCATCACTCTAAATTCCAACAAGCATCTAGTCAGACCAAGTTACTGACACATAACTTTAAAAAATGATTCAAGACCAAAGTTCCACTGCTACACAGGAAGGAGACAAGAATCACGCAGAAAAATCCACAAGAATTACACATAAAACCTTGATGAAGCAGAGATATCCTAAAAATCAAATCAAGATAAATGATCACAAACTTATGTTAATTGCAATGGTAAATTTCGTTTATCAAAAGAAAATAAAGAAAAAAAGATCATACAGGAGAAGGTATGGCCATCAAACAATGAAAATATAAAGAGGCATACTATCAGTTAAATGTACAAGATGTAGCAATGAAAAGTACAGGATGCTACTAAACTAAAAGCCATGCTTACCACCAAATGCTGATGACGAACTACCAAAAGCAGGAGTTGAAGACATTCCAAAAGCAGGTGCTGAGCTACCAAAAGCTGGTGATGATGAAGCGCCGAAAGCAGTCATAGAAGAGAAAGGTGAAGATGATTGTGATGGACCAAACACACCAGTCGAGGTGCCACCAAATATGGAACTCCCAGTTTGCAAACCAAAAGGAGTTGTACTACCAAAAGGTTTCGGGGCAAAAGGATTATTTACCGTATTACTTGTTTGACCAAAAGGTGATTGGGACCCAAATGGGCTAGTAGATGACTGCCCAAAAGCTGTTTAAAATAATTTTAAAGGATTAGCATGTACTTGACATAGAGTTGTCAGAACAAAGAACACAGCAATCATTATATACAAGCAATGGCATCATGGTACCACAAAACATTAAGATCAAAGTTCATTCTTCTTAACAAAAACAGTAGTAGTTCATTCACATAGATGAGCATGCAACAATGCCAAACAAGGGGAAACAAAACAACAGCATCACAATAACACTTATCAATAAATAAAAGTAAGAAAATAAGAAAAATCATCATATCACAGCTTTCTAATACATACTTGTAGAAAGGCGGAAAAAACAAAAAGCACAAAGGCGATAATCCAAGGAAAACTTACGGTTGGTGGAGCCAAACATGGTTATTTACAATCTCGAAAGCCCTAAGCAGTTGATCCTGAAACGAAAACACAGAGAAGATAAAAATTTATGAGACACTGAAAAACAGAAATAAAAGAGAATATAACTATTGCGAGGCAGATTATTGTTATAACCCATTACAGATTACAAAATCCAAACGTAAAAGAGAGAGAAAGATATTAAGAAGATAATGAAAACTAACCAATAAGTATAAACTTATCTAATAGAAGCAAATAACAACTAATCACAAAACAAATACTCTGATGAGTAAACCCTAAAATGTAAAGCAACATCTTTTTTAATGGCAAATAAAAATAATAAAAAAGGAAAGAAAAGGGATTAATTAGCGTTTTGTTCTTGCAAATGATTTTGAGGAGAGAGTACCTGAAAGAAGAGTAAATTTGAGATAGGTATGGATCTGAATCGTGCAGAGCATCAAGAGCAAGCGAGTCCTTGTGTTTGTGCAGAAATACAAAAAGACATTTGTAGCATAATTAGTCTTCTTATTTATACGAAAACAGGAATCCAAAAGTTAAGAGCGACTCCCAAAACTCTTTATTCCTAATCTTAATTAAATAGCTAATCCTAACACACACTCCCGTCTTAACTTAATCAATAAATCCGAACATCAATCCAACTCTGCTATAAATTGCTCTTTGGTAGGCACCTTATTGTATTAATGCAGAGAAATGAAATTGAACCAAGTAGCACTCGAAATTTTATAGGGAACTTGCAGCGTTTTTATTAAGCGAAATTATTTTTAAGGATTTCCAAGTACCGCGTAGCGTTTTTATTAAGCCCATTTGTTTAAGACAGATCAACTACCAGCCGGCTAAGCAAAATTGCAATTTGCAAATAGTTTATTTTTTTTTTGGAAAAAAAGGAAATTAAATGAATTAAATGAGCTACATGGAAAACTAGAAATAAAATACTACCAACTAAATCCGATCAAAAGATTGATTCAAGTAATCAATGCAACCATTTCTAAGGTGCCAAAATAAACATTACATCCACTGCTGGTTTTAGGAGCAGCACTTTGATAGGGTAATTTTAGAGTAAAAGAATTAAGAAGTATACGAGGGCTAGGGTTCAAGAACACTAGAGAGAAAATGACAATTGAAATTTTTATTGAAAATTTGTCATTCTCGTTATTAATAGTTATCGACTCATATAGTCATTACTATCCAAGCAATTACATCAGACACATGTCCTTTAATACAACGACATCGTTTATCCACTGCCTACACACCTATCTAAACGATGGCATTTCTATTCGTCTGCTTCCTTGCCCCCAATTCTAGCTTCCTTCATTGGCCTTTTATTGCATCAATTAACCACCACCTCAAAGAACCTTGTCCATAAGGTCTATATTAGGGTAACATTGCTGAAGCTCGTACAAAAACTCCTACGAAGGATCAGAATTCCCATAAGATCATTATACAAGAAGTTGCACAACGAGTTTGTTGCATTGTGGAATGATCCTCAAGTCAAGAACAACAATAGGAAAACGAGTGACATCTTGAAGCGAACTAGGAAGCTGAGATCGAACTGTAGAAAGATTAGCGACAAAATTCTTAAGTTGTAAAACGTGGAAGACATTGTGAATTTTGGACGTTGGTGGAAGTTCCAACCTATAAGACAAGTCCCACTCGTTGTAAAACTTAGAATGGTCTATAATAAAGAGGAGACAATTTCTAATTACTGTATCCCCCTATAGTAGTATGACGATATGGCTGAAGCTTCATATACACGCAATTAGCAACATCAAATTGAGATTCAGTCCAATGCTTATCACCAAGGTGCTTCATCTAGTTCTGAGCCCATTTACCATAGAACTTGATCAACTGAAAAACAACTTCTCTATCTCATAAAATTTGATCAACCATCAAATCCTTAGAATGACCTGCTAAAGATGGCATGTGGATTGGAGGTGGCACATCATAAAGAGCCTCAAAGGGAGAGCAATTTAAGAGTGGCATGGAAAGTGGTGTTATACCATCTTTCATCCAAGGATAACCAATTATACTAATGGTGGGGGCTATCAGCTACCATGCATCAAAGATATGTCTCCACTACTCTGTTCAAGACGTCAGTTTCACCATCCCGATTAAGGATGGTAAGTAGATGATATAGCTAGAGAAACACCCTGAGCTTCAAATAATTTTTACCAAAACTGACTAAGAAAAATTGGATCTCTATCACTTACAATAGTGATACATATACCCTACACTTTATACACATAATCAATAAAAATAGAGGCCACTTTAATAGCTATATAAGGATGAGTCAAGGGAATGAAATGACCATATTTAGCGAGCCGATCAATAACATTAAGGATAATAGTATAACCTTAGGATTTAGGAAGGCCTTCAATAAAATCCATACTCACATCTGTCTATGGATGACCAAGGAGTGGCAATGGTTGAAGTTTACTTGGCATAGTTATAGCTTCATATTTGTTATGTTGGCATACATCACATATTTGGATAAAATCTCTAACATGTTACTGCATCTTTTGCTAGACAAAACATAGACTCCACCTTTTATAAGTAGCTAGAAAATTAGAGTGGCCTCCTGTAGCTGAATTATGTAATAGAGCAATGATTTGTTGCTTTAAGGATAAAGTAGCTCTCATAACTAACCTACCTTTTTAACATAAAAGATCATTGCTTTAAGTATAGGAAGTCTTAACCTCCTCTCCTTGGCTTAACTTTTACAGAACATTAGACAGATAAGGATCATCCTCCCAACTCTATCCTATATCCTGTAACAACTCAGTTTGAATGTTAGAAACAAACATAATATATAAGGCTCCACTGTTAGCTCGGGATAACCCATCTACTGCAGAGTTCTCACTTCCTTTCTTATACTTAATCTCAAAGTCAAAACCCAACAATTTAGGTAACCAAGTTTGTTGGAATGGAGTTGTTATTTTCTGCTCCAATAAATACTTCAAACTCCTTTGGTCAATTTACACAATAAACTTCCTACCAGTGAGATAATGGGACAAATGTTGAATAGTCATAACCACATCTAAGAGTTCCTTGCTATAAGTGGACAGATATAGGAAATATTGGGACAAAGTTTTACCCACATTTGGATGTCCATCTTGCACAAGCACTGCACCTAATCCCTTGTCACAGGAATCAGCTTCAATAACAAAGGGTCTATCAAAGTTAGGTAAAACAAGAACCAGAGCGATCACTAAAGCACTCTTGAGAGCATTGAATACAACCGTGGCCTCCTCAATCCATTGGAAAGCATCTTTCTTTAATAATTTTGTTAAAGGCTTGCTAATATGACCATACCCTCTAACAAACTTTCTATAATACCTTGACAACCCTAAAAAACCCCTCAATTGATGTAGAGTAGAAGGAAATGGCTAATTCTTAACATCTTCAACCTTTTTAGGATTAGTGGATACCCCTTCTATAGAAATGAAGTGACCTAAATACCCTATATACTGAACTCCAAATGTGCATTTAGACCTCTTCATAGAAAGTTTCAGATCCTTTAAAATTGGTAGCATTTGCTCTAAGTGATTCAAATGCAGTTTTAAAGAAGAACTATAAACCAATATATTATCAAAGAAGACCAAAACAAACTTACTTAGGCAAGGTTTGAAAATGGAATTCACTAAACTCTAAAATGTGGCTGGAGCATTGGTTAAGCCAAAAGGCATAACCAAGAATTCATAATGGTCTTCATGAGTTTTGAAGGTTGTCTTCTGCATATCTCCATCAAACATATAGATTTGGTGGTAATCAGACCTAAGATCTAGCTTGGAAAATATAGTAGAGCCTCCCAATTCATCCCAAAGCTCCTCTACTAAAGGTATAGGGAAGTTTTCCTTAATTTTACAATTATTGAAAGCTTTATAACTAATGCACATCCTCTAAAAGTTATCCTTTTTCTTCACTAACACCACAGGAGAAGAGAATGGACTAACACTCTCCTAGATAATCCTTTTTTATAGCATGTCTTTCACCATTTCTTTTATTACCCTTTTTTGCACAGCTGCATAATGGTATGGCCTGATATCTGTAGCCTCAGTGCCCTCCTTAAACAAAATTTTATGATCATATGTCCTCCTTGGTGGCAATCCAGATGGTTCTACAAAGATGTCTGCATATTTATCCAACGCTTGTTGAATGTTATGTTGTATCTACAAAGTTTCTATCCCACCTTCAAGTTTGATATGCATCTCACGTAATTTACAGTTAAATGACCTTAACCATCTTAAACAATCATTCTAATGTAATAATAAAAACTTACAAATGATATCTAACTTATGCTTCTAATGGCCCTTAGATAACCTAACAGTTTGCTCATCAGAACCAGATTAGAGCTTCACTCTTTTGCCTTCCCAATCAAACATCATAGTTCCTTCCTTGAAGTTACACATGACTTCATTCAACATAGCTAACCATTGAACCCCAAGTACTATATCATTACCCCTAATTTTGATGACTAATGCCTCTGATTGAAAGGAATGTCATACCATCATCCACTTAATCCTTTGTGACGTTGGTTACACCAAATTGTAAGGCCACCACAAATTGTAATCATTAATGTTTCTATCGATTCTACTTCACCATCATCCTTTTCTACTAAAGTCTCATCAATGAAATTATGTGTACTCCCCCCGTTAATCAAGATATAGACTGGTTTACTTTTAAAAACACCTTTAACCTTCATTTATTTGTAAATAGTAATGGACACGCCTGCCATTGCTTGCATTGAAATGCTATGAGTCTATTATCTTCAGCAACCTTCTTTTCAGTTACATCCATAGTTGCTTTATGGACTACATAAATCTGAAATTGACTTTTATTACATTTGTGGCTTAGTGTAAATTTTTCATGACACAAAAAATATAGGCCTTTTGCCCTCTTTTTATCAATCTCTAGACTGCTTATGGCTTTGGTAGCCTTGGCTTCTGTAGAATTATCCATAAGCTTTGGAAAAAATCCTTGCTAGTCTTTGCTTATGTTGTTAAAACTTGAAACTCCAGATTGATAAATCCTCCATTGGCCTTTGTAAGCTGAAGCACAATGATGAAATACTAGTTCCTTCTTTTTGGCACCTTCATACGCTTGCTGTAAGTTCTTGGGATTGAATTTATTAAGTATTCAATTTTTGGCTTGAGGCCATCCAAGAATAAACTCACAAAATAGGTTTTTGGCATCACCAATATATGGGATAAAGCATCAAATCTACTACAATAATCCTTTATAGTGCATGTTTACCTAAGCTTTTTTAATTCTCTGATTGGATCATCAAACATATTATCTCCAAATTGTTATTTTAATGCAATCAAATACCATCCTAACTAATAGGATCCACCGTAACTCTATTCCTTGAATATAATTGATACCATAATAAAACTTCTCCTTCCAAATGCATTTTAGCAATTCCCACCTTTAATTCCAATGGAGTTTTATCCAACACAAAAAGATCCAATTCCTTAAGCCTTCACCATTAAAAATCGAAAACTCTAGTTTGCTAAATCTGGTAGCCATGTGGTATCCATTCATTCCCAAATTTTCATCATTCTACATCTTAAGGACCCTTCTATATATGTTTGGATTCACGACCCTTATCCATTTATAGCTATGCAATCATAGTCTTTAACTTCTCTAGAATCTTCCTATGCTTCGCATCAAGCTCTTGGATTTGATTCTCAAGTTTTCTCAGGTCATGTGATCGAGTGCCTTCCGCCATGTCTAATTACTTTACTTACGTTGCCTATTATCGATGCTTTGATACCAATTTGATAGGGTAATTTTAGAGTAAAAGAATTAAGAAGTATATGAGAGTTAAGGTTTGTGAATATAGAAGAAGAAGAATAATAATAGAGAGGAAATGAATGTTGAAATTCTTATTGACAATTTGTTAATCTCGTTGTTGATAGTTAATGACTAATATAGTCGTTACTATCCAAGAAGTTATATTAGACATATGTCCTTTAATACAACAACATTGTTTATCCACTACCTACACATTTATCTAATGATGACGTTTCTATTCTTTTGCTTCCTTGCAATGATGCTAGCTTTCTTCAACTCTGCATCTTCCTTCATCAATCTTTTACTACATCACACTTGCAGTCTTATAACCAATGTTTTAAAAATTAGATTGGACACTAAATAGGTAAAGAGAGAGGTTTAAAGTTTAGAGGTTCAATCGGTGTGGAACTGTTATTAAACCGGTATAAATAATAAGATGTATAAATATAAAAATAAATAAAAATATATTTATAAAAATTAAATGTATAATTGAAATAAAAATAAAATACCAATATCTATATCTATATAAAATTATTACTAAAAGATGCAGCTTTAAGGGGGAGACAAAAGATTGTGGAAAGCATGGTTGGTGGGGTAAAGAGACAGCTACAACTCACATTAGAAGAGCCACTCACCAAACACACACATGGGCTGCATTCCATCAAGAAAAAGTGAGCATTAACACGGGGTATTGGAACTGTCCAAGAGCTCATCATTCTTGGCTTTTGAGCTAGAGAAAACATGCCCACTTTCACACATAAGGGCTTTCCAAACATTCTCCTTTTTGGCTACAAATCAACGTGACTTTCTAACTACAAAGTGGTCTTCATTCTTTGACATAGAAGCTATCCAAGACGTCTCCTTCTTTATCTTGGAATCAAGGTGATAGGAGTTATCCAAAGTGGTCTGCTTTTTGGCTAAAATAAATGTGACTTTGGAGTTATAAAAGTGTTCATCATCCTTAACATTGAGGTCTATCCAAAATGGTTTTCATTCTTCATCATTAGAGCTGCACAAATGTGATATCATCCTTCATCTTTAGAGCTACAAAAAGTGATCTTCAAAGAGAAGGTGAGTTATCCATAAGAATGTGTTCTTGTTTGATTTGGTGGAGCTGTCCAAGAAATCTTCTTGTGGAGTTTGGGAGCTATCCAAGACTGTCCAAGATGCGTTGATCTCTTTAGCTTTGGAGTTGTCCAAAAGGTGATCATTTAGAAAGCATTGAAGGTCGTCCAAAGTGAGGCTGTCCAACTTAATCTTCATGGAGAAGAGGAGCTGTCCACCCTCAAAAACCTGTAGTAAAACATGAAGTGGAAGAGCCTGTCCAAGACGTCATCTTCATTGGCAAAGGAGCTAGCCATGTGTTGCTAACAATCAAGGATGAATTCTTCTTGTTTTGCTATATGAAATTAACGTGTTTTGGTGTCCATGTTCTTGGATTATTGCTTTGATTTTTGCATGGCTCTTTCATTCATTTCATTAGTTTGTTTTGTATTAACTTTGATCTATTGATAGTCTTTCTAAATATCTTTGTTTTTATGTCCAAATGTGTAAATTTTTAGCTCAATATTTTCATGGATTTTTAGTTTATTAATGGCTCTCTTTCAAGAATGTTTAGTTAGTTGCTTATAAATCTGTAGTTTAATGTTTAAACCTATGTTTAGTTATGTATGAACGGAGCTTGCTAATTTTATTTTTCCAGCCTTTATTACTCTTGATTAAGGTTTGAATTTTATAATTATAGTTTTGTTATGTTTTAATATTAATTTGTTTGATGTTTACTTTATGAAGTTTCAATCATATCTAATGTGTTTAGTTGTCTATGTTTAGTAGTTAGTTTTTATGCATATTATTAGGCTTTAGGTAATTAAATTTTAGTTTTTACTTAATTTATATAATCTGAAAATTTTATTTAGATTGCTAAGTTTTGGTTAATTAGATTTTATTTAATTGCCTATTAGTTTAAGTAACTTAAGGGGTTGTTTGGTAAGGTTTATTTTTTTGGTTTGGTTTTTAACACAGAAATCAAAAAAGACAACACACTAATACAGTACAGAAATCGAGGACAAAACACAAAAATTAATACAAATATATTAAAACTACAACTAAAAACCCTAACCCACAGCAATACCAAACGACCCCTAAGTTTCCATTAGGTAAAGTGTTGAATTTTGACTTCTTTCATTAGTGTTAATTTTCCAGCTTTTATCTTACTTGTT
>JAOXYD010000135.1:16309661-16322767 GCA_028565735.1 Pinacopodium congolense | reverse complement strand
ACCTAATTCAAAATAATCAAAACAAGAAAAGGCTTTAAAGAGAATTGTAATTGCAAAGTCTTGGAGATGAGCAAAGTTCACCATAAGTGGATCTGTAGGTGACTTCCCTTTTAGTAACTTCACCAACTCTTGTTGAATCATGGTTAACAAGGATGAATTAGTAGAAGATTTGGTCTCCATACTATTTTCTGATGGAATATCCACAATGTCTGCATTATGTTCTATAACCACTACATTAGCTGAATAATTTTTAACCCCTTTCCCTTTTCTGAGTTGAGAGTCCTTATACCATTCTGGAAAATCATGCAGTTTGAAACAATTTTCTTTTTTATGTCCATTCTTTTTGCAATAGTTGCAAAGCAGTTCACTTTTGTCTATAGAATGACCTTTCTATTTCACATTGAACTTGTTAGTTCCATCATCTACTTTCTTATGCTGTTGGACCTTAATTGACATTCTAGTATTCTCTAAAACCTTAGCAAAACCTAGCTTAACCTCTCTTTACTTCTCAACTCGTAACACTATTGAATAGGCTTTGTTAATTGTCGATAGGGGATCCATAACCAGTAATTGATTCCTCATATGATCATAACTATCATTGAGGCCCATCAAAAATTGCATTAAATGATTAAGTAACACCAAATTAGCTATAGCCTTGGGAGCTCCACACACACATTGCTCTAACACTCCACAGGTGCACTGTAGAGTAGGCATGAGATAAACCAACTTATCCCAAAGTTTCTTAAGACTGGTAAAATATTTAGCTACAGATAAATTCCCTTGAGATATAAAACTTATCTGTCGCTGAAGTTCATATACCAAAGGTCCATTACTCTCCCCAAAACTTTCTTCAATCTCTAACCATAACTCCCGAGCAGAATTAGTGTATATGATTGCCTTAATTAAATCCTTTGAAATGGAATTCAATAACCACAACCTCACCATATAGTTAGTCCTAATCCATTTATCATAATCTATTAACTCTCAATTCGATTTCTTGCAATGGTCATCTATAAACCATAGTTTTATCTTTGCACCTAATGCAATTCTAACCGATCTACTCCAACTTAATAAGTTGTTACCAGTTAAAGGAGAGAAAACAAGGGCTATACTTGGATGATCTGAGCTTTGAAGGAATAGTGGATTCTCCTCACCAGAAATCCTCTGTCGAGAGTCTTAAACAAAAGAATTGCCTACGACGTAACAAGAAACAATCTTTCCTTTCGTCAACTATGTAGAAATACCAAACAAAAATGATTCAAGAGCCCCTCCTCCAGAACCTTAAATCGTCAATAGGAAAGAAATTCCACGACTAATCTTCGCAATACTATGTATTCACCACTTTAACCACTCACGCACCATCAATTAGGGGATCGTCAGTCGAGAAAACTCATCAATCGCGTCGATCGCCCCTCTGATCATAACCCTAGATCGCCTCTTGCTTTGGTACCATCTTAAGAGAATATCACAAAACAAAAGGACAAAAACAATAAACGAGTTCTGTCATTAAACTCAATTGAATTGTTACAACATATCCATAAGTAAATAGATTTCAGTCCAACATGTGACTAACAATAGCTAAAACAAAAACA
This sequence comes from Pinacopodium congolense, assembly GCA_028565735.1. Classification (NCBI taxonomy): domain Eukaryota; kingdom Viridiplantae; phylum Streptophyta; class Magnoliopsida; order Malpighiales; family Erythroxylaceae; genus Pinacopodium; species Pinacopodium congolense. Next base: position 16,321,175 of record JAOXYD010000135.1, on the reverse strand, counting down.
ATAATACATAAGGGTTACTGCAGTAAAATAATAACACTGCAGTAAATACAAGGTAAATACAGAATACAGAATACTAAAATACATAATATAAACTTAAAATATATTAACATTATTATTCATTTGGATGCTTAAGTATGAATTGATTAGAATGGGACTATACAATATTAAGCTAAATGGAGCCGATTGTTATGCAAGATAAAACATGTTGAAGCCCCAATTAATCAACTTAAAACTACAACTGATAATAAATACCAATTGTATTTTTATTGTAATGGATTTAATTCTCTGGCAAAGAACTTAGCAAATAATAACAAGATAGATATGGCCGCAAGAAGTGGCACATAAGAATGATGAATGCAGTGTTTTAACGTTCACACAGATGACTCGAGAATATTAATACCTAGCTACTTTTCTTATTAAAAAGTTCACGAAGTTTTAGAGCTTCAAATTTAATTAATCAAAACTTCAATATTTTTCTAACAAAAACTAAAATTGGCTTATTAATAAAATCTAATTAAGATATAAATAAATCTTAATAGTGACATGAATTCTAAAAATTACACGAACAGAGAAAATGAATTATGTGTCCTTCAAGAAGTTTTTGACGTGAACAAATTTTAATTCATTTAATTAAACAATAAAGTTAGAAAATAACTTCTCAAATATTAAAGTATCGTTAGATGCATAACTTATCAAAAATGAATTGAAATTTTCTAATTTGTTAAAATGCCAATTTGAATATCGTGCCTTCTATTTTAGTTTAAGTGATATTGATCTGTTCAACATACATTAGAGTTACATTCTTAAAATAATAAATTTATAAAAAAGAAAATTGGATAACTTAAAAAAAAGTTGGATGTAAGTTTAGGAGATATTTAGTATTGTTATTTATTTTAAATTTTTATGTATATATATTTTAAAATTTTACATTATATTAGTATAATTTATTTTTAATTTTTAAAAAATAAGAAATTAAAATCGAAAATAAAAGCTCTGACATCGGTGAAGGAGGAACCGGTAAATGAAAGGGCTGAATGGTAAAATCATGAAGGTCCTGGTGGACAATGATTTACTTGCAGACAAATAATTTTGAGAATATTCATTCTACAGTTGGAGTCATCAATTATGTCAAGAAAAAGATCAATAGAACAACATAATAATTATGTTCATCTTTGGAGACAAACAAACAAGACTCTAGATCAGTGGTATTACTTTATATATATATATATATAAACTCATATTTATTACCCTAAAAAAAGGAAATTTAAAGTTTATTTATTGAAATAAATATTAATCGTTATTGTCTCATATAAATAAATCATATCTTAATTGTTTATATGAAGAATGAGGAGAGAAAACGCTGCAAAGAATCGGGAGACATCGAGACAGTGGAGAATCCATCGCTCCTTCGTTCCTTCAATCTCAATGAGCTTTAAAGACTCAGAGTCCTTCAACCAATCAGGCCCAACTCCAAGGGTTCTCTTTCTCAAACTTTCTCATTCTTCGTCTTTTTTGTTTCTTGCTTTCTATTACTATACTACTTTTATCCAATCTATCCACGGAACTGACGGCCTTTTTTTTAAGGGAAAAAAGAAAAGAATCTATCTTAGATGCTTGTGTTAACAAAGTTGGTTTGATATTCTAATTGTTCTACTTTACATTCTAAAACTCTACAGAAATATGATATCGTTTATCTATGCTGCATAAGTTTGACGTGGTACCCTTTCCTGAGTCTCGTGAATTTTTGTTTTAAAACTTTTGGGTGCCTCTATGTTCAATTATGTCTCTGTTATTCTTTTACTTCTGATCCATAGCTCATTACTTATTTGTCTTTTCCTGTATCTTTCCGACGAGGTAATGTTGTGTTCAATATATATATATATATATATATTTCGTATACCTTCCCTGGTTTGTTGTTCATAGATGGCTCTATGATGGACTCTAGTTCCTGAATTGGAGTTCTGAGAATATTGTTTGAACGTTTGACTGTAGTTGTTCCATCAGTTTCAAAATGTTCAGTAAATACAAATGTATAAATTCCAAGTTCCTACTCCACAATTATTACATCTTTGCTTGTTTTAAAATAAGGAATTTAACAATTAAATTGTTGTTTGTGTCATCGTTGGATGTGTTCTTAATTCCATGTTCAGGTTTCTTAACCATTTGAAGGAAATTGTGGCTTTTGATCTGTGTCTTATTTCCTCATGGCTTCTCTATGTTATAGATCATAAAAAAAAAAAGGTGCCTTCTCAACACCTTATGATGTTTGAAATGCCTTCAGGAATGTATATATAACTGTGTGCTTGTGTATTTGCTTTAGTGATAATATGATTTTATGCTCAAATATCTTTGTCTAGTTTACTTGTCAATATACCGGAGATAAAAAAATATTGACCAACTCATCCTCCCTTCTCGAACTCACCCAAAAAAGAAGAGTAAAGGAAGGAATAGGAGGGAACAACAGATGATTGTTCCAATCATGAAATTATCGATTTCAATATTTCTCCTTAAGATCTGATGCCAATAGCTGTTAAGAAATTTGAACATATATTCCTTTCTCTTTGTGCTCTATTCACTTCAAACATTTTCAAGATCTTAAATGACAAATAAATCATCAATATTTAGAATTTGATTAATTCACCTAGCCAGTTAAGGTTGTTGTTAATAGAGGAATCAAAAGTTGGCACCATTGTTCATTAAATTAAAATTTATTTGTTCAACTGCTTATGATCAATGCTCATCTTATGGTTACTTTTATTTTTTGTTAATTTCAGATGGAAGTTCCAACATCTGAACATCCACACATAATTGAAATTTGTAGAGATCTGCCACCTACAGAGATAAGCGTGGGTGGGGGTAAGATTTGTGGGGGAGCAGCATGTGGGTTTTCAGATTCTAAAACTAGTTCTGAAGATGCAAAGGAGCGTTCAACTTCCATGCGGAAACTTCTCATAGCAGTTGTGCTTTGTCTCATTTTTATGACTGTAGAAGTTGTTGGAGGCATTAAAGCCAATAGTCTTGCAATATTAACTGATACAGCTCATCTATTATCAGATGTTGCAGCTTTTGCAATCTCCTTATTTTCACTTTGGACCTCTGGATGGGAAGCTACTCCACGCCAATCTTATGGGTTTTTTAGGATTGAAATACTGGGTGCTCTTATCTCTATTCAAATGATATGGCTTCTTGCTGGAATTCTTGTCTACGAGGCCATTGTTAGACTTATATATGATACAGGTGAAGTTAAGGGCTTTCTCATGTTTGTTGTTTCAGCGTTCGGTCTAGTGGTTAATGTTGTCATGGCGCTCTTATTGGGTCATTCCCATGATCATTCACATGGACAACATGGACACCATGGGCATGTTCATGGATTTGGCAGTCATCACAACAATGATGATCATAACCATGCACATGGACGTGGGTTAGTCATAGCTACACATCATGAGCATCATCACGATCATAGCCATGATGAAATTGGTCGCACTTATACTCAGCAGGAGGGAGTCTCCAAAAATAAGGAGGGTCATGATACTTGTGAAACAAATCTTGGTGAGCCCTTGCTTAAAACTTCTTCCGAAGGTGAAGAAAAGATAAAAGGTATATTTGAGAAAAAACAGCATATGAATATTAACGTACAAGGGGCTTATCTTCACGTATTGGGAGACTCTATTCAAAGTATTGGAGTGATGATTGGTGGGGCAGCTATATGGTATAAACCAGATTGGAAGATAATAGACTTGATATGCACCCTCATATTCTCAGTAATTGTTTTGGGCACAACTATCTAGATGTTGCGTAACATTTTGGAAGTTTTGATGGAGAGCACCCCAAGAGAGATAGATGCTACTAAGCTTGAGAAAGGACTTTGTGATATGGATGAAGTTATTGCTGTTCATGAATTACACATTTGGGCAATAACTGTTGGGAAGATTTTGTTGGCTTGCCATGTTATGGTCAAGGCGGAAGCTGATGCTGACATGGTTCTGGACAAGGTTATAGACTATATTAGGAGGGAATATAATATCAGTCATGTAACCATTCAGATAGAACGACAGTAGGTAGCCAAGGTGGGAGTTGTACTAGTTGGGCTTAGTTTGGAGGATACTCATATTCTTTTTCATCTATTTTAATATCATACTAGATATATCCCTGGATTGCTTTATATTAATTTAATGTGTCCATAAAAAAAGTTCTTAAATGTTTTATTGGCTACTTAGATTTCGTCCTGTCTGATGTAATGCGGTAACAAAATGCGTTGTTGATTAGAGTTTGTTTTTCAGATCATTCCCGGTAATGAGCTGTATATCCTTGTATATTTAATGATATTGTCAAAAGAAATATGAGATATTAATTGAAAAAGAAACTGGAAAACAAAAAAGAAGAGCAAAAGACTAGGTGAACAACAACTTGCAGCAATATTGTATATGGGTTAAAAGCTTAATCATCAAACAAATATATAAATATGTATAGAGGGAGAGTATGAGACATATATAGGCCATTTTCACTGCTTCAAACACTTTTGATTTAATGCAAATAAACAGGCAAAAACAACCTATAGACCATAACATGCTTTTGCTATCAAAATATGATATTGGCATAAATTAATCCTACTAATTTGTACTTAAACTAAAAATTCTTAGTTCTAATGGTTATGTTAACTTGAATAACATCACAACAAATTACAAATAAATCAAATTAATTAGAGAATACGTCTAAAAGAGTTTTTGTCCAAATGAACATTCAAACTATAGATAAGCTTGTCTTTTCATAATATTGTTAAAACCTTGTTTCAATTTCAATTGCACCTCTCATTTTTTAATGTTTAAAGATTGTTCATTTGAAAAAACATGAATTAACTTATTCAATCTTAATATTATATGATCCACTTGGATTTTTCTAGCCAACTATAGTAATGGCATAGAATATTTACTGTTTTACTAAAGCATCATTACTGTCATGATTCATTTCTTCAAATTCAACTTTATACTTGTTTCATTTGTACATAATCTTCATCTCTAGTATCACTTTGTTTGTATGTTCAATGGTCCACTTACTTGATGAAAAATCTCATAAAAGTACCAAAACATAGCTACTAAGGCTCAAAAGGATATATAAATGTCTTCACAACTTTTCAAAGTATAATGCAACTTAATCTCTTCTTAATAAGATAATGAAGTTGTTGCATTTTTAATTTGGACTTAAAGGATCCTTAGCTTGATATTTCAAGAGAGAGCATCAATTCCAACACTCTTCCTTGATGTTTTTTCCTTAAATACCAACTTTTTTTCCCTTAAGGCTCTATGTATCTTTTTCAAAAGAACATTGTTCACTTTGGTTGCAACCTACTCCTTTGATGAACAATGACACACCTTCATTTCATCCATCAATTTGAAATTCATCCCTTTTTTTAATGGTTAAATAGCCTTCTTTGCATAGGAATCTTGATATACATTTCAATCTCCTTTTTTTTGCTTTAACCAAAATTTGCTTTTTTTTATATAGTTTGGGCATAGCCCGTTTTCTTTAAGATTTTCTAGTTGCATTCACCATGAATCTTAACCAAAGGATTTGCTCCTCCAACTAAAACTTTATGTAAAGTTTAGAATCAAGATTCACAATTTCTTTTTTTAAAAAAATGAATTAACACTTGCAATTTTTTTTTGCCATCAACTTCATCTTTATTGGTTTGATAGCCTCAATATCATTCAAAATTTCTTTTTCAACAACCTTTTTTCTTTATGTTAACGTTTTCATCATCATCATCATCATTATTCTTGTACCTAAATGTTTCAATGTTCAAAGCCAACATGGAAGATTCATCAACCTTTTTCTTCATATTTTATGGAATTTTCAAACTATTTAATGAGGAATAACTAAATTTTCATGCATATTTTATTAAATATGATTGAAAAATCTTTAGTAAAGTGTATGGCATTACCTTTTTCAATTGATAGACCCATAATATAAAGATTTTGACCTAACTAGGTATGAATAACACATTAGTAATCAACTTGATACCTGAATTTGTTTTAATAGTAGCTATTCCCTTTCCTTTCACTTCTATACAAGCTTCATTGCTGAATCTTATCCTTGATTGATAGCTCTTATGAAAGACCTTGAAAATGAGCTCATCATAGGCTATCTGATATCTGCAACCTAAGTTTATAAAACCACTTATCCTTATTATTGTAACTAGATATTGCATAGGCTATGATCAAGATATCTTTTTCTTATTCATCAACTTAAGTTATTTTTTATTCTTGTTTTGCCTCCTTCTCCTTTGACTTGCATACCTCTTAGACATGTACAAGTTGGTTACATAACTTGCATCTTATATCTAGCATAAACCAATAACATGTATGTATATAGTTACTCTTTCTTCAATGTTTGTAAGGCACATATTTGTCCTCCTTACTTTTATTATGATGTTGTCCTTTTGTCCCTCTTATATCTTGTTCTTTCTAATTTTATTCATTCTTGTCACCTGTCTTATGCTAGGTTGGTTACAACTTGATTTAGCCTTGAATGTTTTTTTCCCCCAACTTCTTCTTGTCTTTATACCCTTCTATTTTCTTGAGCTTAAAGAGAATTCATATGCTCCATTAATAGTAGCTGTGGCGTGACTCCTCTAAGGCTGAGATTTTGCCTTCAAATCTCCTAGGGACACGTATATTGTCTTTTCCAACAACTCTTTTGACTCCAAAATCCTATCAAAATAGCCTTAAATGATCTACAATGTTTATAAATATATCATCGAATTCATTCATAAATTCACATTACTGTATCATCAAAAACTAAAACTCCCTCTAAAGGTTAAGGATTTGAAGTTTTCTTGTGCTCTCTAGCCTTTGAAATGCTTCCTTTTCTTATTCTAAACTTCTTTTATAGTATCATAAGTCATGATTGCTTTAAAAATAGCCTAAAAAACTGAAGTATGGATGGCTGAAGGTGCCTTATATCTTTTGTCCTTCAATTCATTATGGTTCAATTGATTGATTATTAAGTTATGTGGGGTGGAGAAGGTTAAAAACTTATTTCCACAACTTCTTTTAATGTGATGAGCTCTAAAATAACCCTTCATTTTAATAGCCTATATATCATAGTAGTCACCATGGAACACAGGAGAAAAAATTGTGAAGATACTTTTTAAAGCCATTTTTATAGTAGACTTAGGATAACTTTACTTTTGTTGTGTATTTGAGAACAAAGGTTGGTCTTGTCTCTTGGTATTCACTTATAAAAGTCCTTACAATCCTTAGAACTTTGATAACAGGTCAACAAACAAGAGATCATGATTGAAAATGAAAATGACAATAATAATAAAATAGAGTAAGTCAACAGAGGAAGAACAAGTTTTGTGAATCTTTTATATGAGCCAAAGCCTAACTTTTGATTACATAAATATGCATAATTATACAAGATAGAGTATGAGATATAAATAGGCTACTCTTATTATCACATATATGTTAATCGCTATGCTAACTTAACTTGTTTGGCATTATACTATAAGTGAACGAGTTGTAAAATTGTAGTATAATAGATATCATCCTATAAGGAATAGGATTAGACAGCTAATAATTTGAGATATGCTTTATTTAAGGCACAAAATAACATATCAATAACTGAAAGTAAACTAAACTAAAACAACCTAATAATTTAATAAGAAAAAGTGTAGGAACTTCTGAATTCAAATTAAAAGCTAGGAATCCCTATTTTGTATTCCTTTTATCTTGTTGATTTAATAATATTTTACCCAAGACTTCCTAATATTTTAGTCATCCTATATAACCAAATTTCCCTAATTAAATAAGATAGAATTAGCTTTGCAATCTCTCAATCTACAAAACCTTTCCTGAATACCCAACTAGTTATAAAGCAGTTATATAAGAAATTAATTAATTAATTAAGATCTCTCTTTAATCAATTAATGACTAGATATTTGTAGATATATCGATTCCAACTCTCACTATACAGCCCAACATAAATTCCCTATCTTAATCTCTCAATCTATTACAAGGGATAAGCACAACAAATTTCATAAATATTCATTCGTTGAACTAATAAAAAGAGGTTAAAAAATAGTTTAAAAAGTAATTCCTAAAAAAGTGTTCAACCACACATGATATCAATGAATTCCCCAACTAGCATATTTTCTATACAAAAATATAAAAAAGAGAAAAAAGAATGAAACTATGTAAAGTTAACACTTTTCTCTTCATTCCTAAGTGTTGAAAATTTTGGAAGTTGGTTTGTTCTTGAAGAAATGGATGGGTGTTCTTGATTTTCCTCTTTAGAATCCACAAAAACCTAGTTCTTGTCTTCTTAGGTGAGTTTCCACATGATTAATGATGCCTCCTAAGGCCCCACACTTATATATTTCCAAAACACTTCCAGTTCATCAAAAACTTCATAAAATCCACATTGCTGGAGTAAGTCATGTTTGTTACTCATGACTAATGTAACGATCATAACTTGCATCTGCAAGTCTTCATCTTCTTCTCCTTTGATAGCTTTTCCAACTTTTCACTCTTCTTGGCCTTTATGCCATAACTTCTTCTCCGCTTCTCCTTAGCTATAAAATATTGTGTGAAACTCAATAACATGATGTTTTGTGCTCCAAATTGGTTCGACAACAATTCTAATGCTAGAAGTGCATCTAATTTCTCACCAAAATCACCTATAGTTGAGTTGTCACATTTTTTGGCTTCTTTTGCTCTTTTATTAATACACTCTTTAAGGCAAGTTTTATGACATTGATATTTGGAATATGACTTCATAACTTGATGATCTAACTCCTTAAATTGATTCCCCATCCATTCTAAGTCTAAAAGTGTATTAAAATGTTCACCAAAGTCCTAAACAATATGAAAAATCGTCCATAGCATTATAAGCAACATCTTATTTAAGAATTACTCAAATGTGCACCAAAATCAGATGGAATTACCTTTCAAGACTAAGATAATCATTATGAAATGATTCCTCGAAGATGTATAATTAAAGAACTACCAAATACCCCCACACTTAAACTAATTCTTGTCATCAAGCATTGAATTAAACTTCCAATCAAAACAAAAGTGATCAAGAGTCAAAAGTTAATTAAGTAAAAAAAAAAAAACAAGGCTTCTAATTTAACTCATAAAAACTTTGTTATCACATACAACCAAACTATTAGTAAGGAGGAAACCTTATGTATAATATCAAGTGCCTAAGTGGTTTCATATGAATCCTCATGCAAAATTAATCAAGGATATTTGAGATAACATAACATAGCACAACTTATAACTAGAGCATTTTTATTTAAAGGTCACTTGGCCTTTTGACGTGAAGGTGCACGTCTTGTGAGGCACACCCATAGTTACTCAATTAGGATACTCTTTTAGCTTGGTTGGTAGGTCACTTAGTCTCTTAACGCGAATGTTCACGTCTTATGGGGCACAACCCCAGTTATTTTCTTTTTAATTTTTAATGCAAACAACCTATTCTAAATTATCACAATAATCATATGAAAGGTCCTTAAAAGCATGACATTGTACACGCGGGTCCTTAATAACACATCAAATTCATTCAAAATTAAAAAGAAAAGGAAAAATTTTAGTTATAAATCACTCAAGAATTTTTAAATTCTCACAAAATTAAAAACATTGATGAAATTAAAATACCAAAGTTAACAATTAACTCCTAATTTCAATCATTCTATGACAAGAAATTCTATGTCATTTCCATTAGACTCACAACAAATCAAGTGTATGAATAAATGGAAAAACACGCTCAAGATCATCTTCCCCCTTACACCTAAACCAAATTGTTCTTAATCTAAAGGAAGAAAACAACTAAAGTGTATGAAGTGTAAAAGAGGGAAGGAGAACAAAACTCCCTTGAAAATTTAAGTGTCAAATCTTATGTTTGAATTGTTTTAAGTTATTTGATCATTCATATAGCTTTAATACATGATTCCAAAGGTGTTTGAGGTCTTAATTATCATTAGGAACTTGTTTGGAATTGTTTGGAGTCGATTGTGCAGAAAAGTCTGTGTTTTCTAGACAACAACGACGGGTTGTTTATGCACAACGGCACCATGCTGAGGTGCCGTTGTACCCCTTCTCCAGAAGGCATCAACGTCAAACTGTTCTTCTGCTCAACGACGCCGTTGTCCTTCGCAGAGGGTGTCGTTGTACTAACAGAAACCAACGGCTAGTTTTTCCTTTTGGGTCTTTTGTCTTTTGTCTTCATTCTAACGACTATAAACCCCTTATAAACCTTTCTTAAGCTTCCTAACACTATATATACTTAGCAGAAACAAAATTAAAGTAGTTAGACACTATAAAAATAGATTGAATCATCTGAATTCGTCAAAAGCTTCGAAGTGTAATTTTGATTGTATCTTGTCTTGAGATAGGGGCAAAGATCTCATTACAATCAACACCAAATTGTTATGAATATCCTTTAACTACTAATCTAGCCTTGTACCTTTAGATTGAATTGTCTAGATTAATTTTTGTATTAAATACCCATTTTACACTGATAGCATCCTTATGTGGTGGCTTGCCGGCTAATTTCCATGTCTGGTTTTTCTTGATTATATGGATTTCTCCTTTTATAGCAACTCTCCATTCTTTATGCTAAGATGCTGACTTATAACTATTTGGTTCATTTGTAGTAAAACAACAAAATTCACATTGCTCTGGATTGAGATCAGGAATTCTTTAAGTAGCATAATATATATCCAACAGTCTTTGAGTCTTTGTAGCTGGTGAATCTAAAAAACTATCATACTCATGCGTAGGTGAGTCTGGATCATCTAAGCTACTACCAAACTCCTATTGAAAACATTGATCTGGTTAATCAACTAGTGTTGGTGTTAGTAGTGATGTTGGTTTTGGAGGTAGTGGTTGAGTCACTACATATCCCTTGTTGATATCATTCTATTCCTAGTTCCAAGACACGTTTTCTTCAAATACAACATCCCCATTAACTTGAATTGTGTTAGTTTGTGGATTATATATTCTACACCCTTTGGAATGTTAGTTATAGTCGAGGAAGATTCGTTTCTCCACTGTTATTTAGTTTGTGTTGCTTCTTACTGGGTATGTAGATGCAACAAATACATCCAAATATTCTCAATTGACTTATAGATGATGTATATCCAGATTATGTTTCAAGAGATGTTAATCCTTCAACCACCTTTGCGGATAATTGATTTTGAAGATATATATTGCACTGTAAACAACTTTTGCCCAAAACTTATTAGGTAAATCTCTATCTTTCATCATTGATCTTGCCATCTCCATTACGGTTCTATTCTTTCTTTTTGATATACCATTTTGTTATGATGTGTATGGAATGGTGAGCTGATGTTGTATACCTTCTTCTTTATAAAACTTGCTTAATTTTAAGGAGGTATATTCCTTCCTATTATTACTTCCAAGGTTTCTGATCAGCAAGCGCTTTTTTTCCACATGACTCTTGAACTTGTTGAAATTTTTAAATGTCTCAAATCAATCTTGCACGATGTAG
>JAOXYD010000135.1:16298268-16309561 GCA_028565735.1 Pinacopodium congolense | reverse complement strand
GAGCAAACTGAGTTGGAAGTGTGTGCTATGGATAATGATGATGATGATTTTTCCATGACTTCTAACCATCATGTTGTAAATGTTATGGATTTTAAGGACTATGATGCAAAAGAAAGTGAAACTACTATTTATGAAAGTTAAAGTGAAAATGATGAAAACGCTTATGCATACTTGTTAAATGATTAAATTTATTCTACTTCTATTGATTTCATTGGTGTTAAGGATGATATTCATGTTGAAGCCCATGATGTTAAGGTTCTTAAATTTGTAAATGATGATTAATTTGTTAAACATAATGAGGATGAATCTAAAAAAGCAATTGATTTCATTGATTTTATTGGTATTAATGCTTTTGATATTAGGCTAAACATGGTAATTCATGACTGTTTATCATTAAATTTTCAAAGTCATGAATGGTGTTCAAGGAAGCTTCAGGTCCCTAATTTGAAAAAACAAGTTAATGTTTTAGGTCCTCTTCCAAATTTGGCCTCTTTTCAGTCCAATAAAATCCAATATATAGGGATCCAATATGTTGGGATGTTAAAGGTGTTAGGATTTTGGAGGGGTGAAAACTAAATCAAGAGATGGTAGAGAAAATTAAAGTGGTGAAGTAGTCTTTAAAATTAGGTCAGGATAGATGTAAAAATTGTGCAAATCGACATAAGTGGGAGATGGAATACGAAGTTGTTCATAAATTGTTTTTTAAGGTGTCACTTTAAAGAGGTATAGTGTGGTTTAGAAGAAAAGGAGTGTTAGGCTCAAGATATATTGGACCTTACGAGATTGTTTAGCCTATTGGTTCATTAGTCTATAGGTTGGCATGTTGGCCCATTAGCCTATAAGTTGGCTTTACCTTTAGAATTATCTAAAATACATAATATTTTTCTTGTGCCTATATCGAGACGGTATTAGTCCGATCTAAGTCATGTCATTCCTGAACCAGATATTGAAGTGGCTACATACTTAACTTATAAAAAAGAGAAAATAGATATTTTAGAGAGAGATTAGACAATTCTTAAGGATTTACAAATTTATGGTGTGAGTTTTACGGGGTTATCACCAATCCTTGAGAGAAGCCACATGGGAAGTAGAAGTAGAAGAGGATGTGCAATGACAGTATCCTCATCTTTTTGAAGATTCAGTTATGTAACTAAATATAGAGGAAAAAATTTCTTTAAGCAGAAACTGTAAAGCCCAGATAAAGAAAAAAGAAACTACAAACCCAACCAAAGATCAGCCCAAAATTTTCAAACCCAACCCATCAAATATTAGATAAAAATTTATTTTAGTTTTGTTTTATTCTCTTCTTCCCTCCCAAACTCACCTACAACCTTCCCTTTAAAAAATTACGATTTTTCTTATTTTCAACTATAGCAACTGTGTAAGTTGTCTTTCCTTAAATTTCTTTGTGACTTTATCATTATCTACCGTCATAAGTGTTTTATAGGTTGGTTAATGCTTGAAAATTGTGATTAGGAGATTGTTTAGGATGTAGGAAAAATCGAAAAAAATTTTGTGGACGTTTCGAGAGAGTGGAAGAAGATGGGTGGTTGGAGAAGGAAGAAAGGAGAATAGAAAAGCAAGAAAGAAAGGATAAAAGAAGAGAAAAAAGGAAGAGGAAGGTGGAAGAAGATGAAAGAGCTGTGAGGGAGAGGGGTGGCAGTGATTAGAGAGAAATGCTTAGGAGAGAAAGGGAATAAAAAATTTGAAAATTTAGTTCAGTGGCAATTTAATAATTTTAAGAATGTTTGGATGAAATTGGTAATCTTAAAGAAGCTAGGGTATAGTTTGCGAATTTGAAAAAGTTTAGGACCTGTGTATTAATTTAAGAAATTTTGAAAGGTTAAATAGGAAAAACATTAATTTAGAGTATTTTGGGAATTATAGAAAAATTATAGAAAAAATAAAAAATAAAAAATTATAGTTTATTATTTATTCTACTTAGTCTAATAGAGATCTTTAATCAATAGACGTCAAAGAGGAGTTTGAAAGAGACGAGATTGAGATGGAATAGGGATTTGGAATTTTCGAAGTTTAAGTAAAGATTTATTAGAATGTACTTTATTTTTATATTTTATATGAAAGTGTGAATTTGTACAAAATATGACATTAAAACATATTTTATTTTGTGAAATTCTTAGTAAAAATAAATATTATGAATTTGTGTGAATAGGAAGCATGGAATGTCTTTGTTTATATAGTTGTGTGAAATTTGTGAGTAAATGTGTCTTTGTGTGAATTGTACTCTTGGAATTAATGTGTTATGTGAAATTTTATACAAATTGTGAATATTGGAATTTGTATGCTTGATCGACTGAAGGTGAAATTTTTGTTTGCAATATAAAAATTTTATAGAAATATATTGAGATGATTAATATGTATGGGATAACTATGTTTTAAGTAGGATTATGCATGATAATTATATTATAGTATTGATATTGTGAAATATTAAGTGAAGTAGAAAAAGGAATTTGGTTAGTGGCTTGCCTAGAGGAATTATACTTGATGATCATGATAGACATATGAGGCAAGAATGATTGTTGATTATTAGACATGTGTCAGGATTTCTTAGAGTAATGATATCATTGTGATTTATATTAGTATTCTAGGTAGGAATGCTCGAGATGCTTATAAGGTGAAAAGTATCTTGAATGATTCGTTATAATGTGACCTAGTATTCTAGGTTAGGAATACCTAGGATATTTCTAGGGTGGGAGGTATCTTGCATAGTCTATTAGCCCGTAGATCATTAAGTATAATTCTATTCGGTTAAGCGGAACCCTTAAATTAAACTAAAAATATAAAAATTAAAGAAATGATTTAGATTAATTTACAAATAACTGTAAATGATATAAAGTGTAAAATTAAATATGATGTGATTTGATACGTAATTTGTGACGTTATATGTATGTATATTCTCTATATTGTCTATATGAATTATATAATGTATGACATGTGTATACTAGTTAGTCTTTATTGAGTTAGCAATTCATTTCTTACTAAATTTTTATTTTCAAGAGATATTCATTAATTCTTAGAAATTTTGGATTTAGTTGGTCTTAGTGAAGGAGGACATGTTGCTCAATTATCTAGGATGCTATAGGAACTACTTAGTATAGTTTATCATTATATTTGAACATTTTGATATCTTTGTTTTGCAATTAAAATTGTGAAAATGATTGCTTAGGTTATTAAATTTATTAATGAAAGGAGTTGTGATCTTTATCAATGAGTATTTGCCTTTTTATTTTAGATAACTGTTTTAGTTATATATTTTTATGTATTGGGCTATTCGGAGGTTTGATAAATTGTGAATTTAAGATCTTGAATTGAATTGGAATAATTAGGATTACTTGGATTAAAAAATTGCTGTGAGTTAGGAATTAGAAGGTATGTTAACAGGAGCGTTACATTCATAATGATATAATTTACCTTTCAGTTAAATTTCAATTGGTTTTTCCTTTCTTAACATTAAAGAAAAATTCTTCTTAACCACTCTAGGGACAAAAAAATGTGGAAGTATTCTCACTGGTAGTGCTTCGATGAACTACGGGGAAACTATTTAGTCTTTCGTTTGTCGTAGACGATGTCCTAGAAATTATCTTTAGCACTTGACTAGCCCAACACAGGGGCGAAGCTGGAATTCAAGGACAGTCCTCAACTACAGTAATTAACTTCTAGGCGCTTTGTTGGTACAGTTAATGGAATAGTGTAAAACTACGTCATTGTACGAGCTTCGTAAGTCTATAAACAATTGCATCCTTAATTTTTTCTTAAGATACAAAGGTTTTGTTTTTCACATATATCAGCCGAAAATTGTTACAAAATTAAGGTATCATATTTCTTGAGCGTATAATTTTGTTAAGACGAATCCTCTATATTTGTGCCGTTCATCAGGCTGTCCCAAGATCATTTCCCTCCTCTCCTAAGTATTTGTTTTATACACATAAATATATGTGTATATATATATATATATATTTCATTTTATCTACTATACACTGCACCAACTCTTACACACTCTTCACACTAGTCAATCTAAAGCCTCCCAATTGCTAAACAAAAACAACCACTACTATGAACAAATTGGTCCTCCTTTCATTTTCTTTATTCATATTTCCTTCCTTAGTGCTTTCACAGGCACCACACTTTTATCCTGCCCTCCAAGGTGAGTGGCATCTTTTGCAAGAAAGCATTGGCATATCAGCCATGCATATGCAACTATTGCATAATAATAAGGTCGTCATTTATGATCGGACTGATTTCGGCCGATCCAACCTCTCTCTCGCTGGTGGACGTTGCCGATTTGATCAATACGACCAAGTACTAAAAGTGGATTGCACTGCACACTCCATTATCTACAATATTGCTGCCAATACATTTCGACCCTTACGGGTCCAAACTGACACATGGTGCTCTTCTGGGGCACTTCTACCAAATGGAACATTGATCCAAACCGGTGGTTACAATGATGGTGATCATGTTTTACGTACGTTTACTCCATGTGATGACGACATTTGTGATTGGGTCGAGTTCCGATCATATTTGTCTAGAAGAAGATGGTACGCAACCGATCAGATACTGCCTGATGGACGCATAATTATTGTGGGTGGTAGAGGGCAATTCAATTATGAGTTCTACCCTAATCATCTTCCCACTCGTTATTTTTGGCTTGAGTTCTTGAGAGATACTAGCGATGAAAATGAAAATAATTTGTATCCCTTTCTACATCTTTTACCAGATGGTAATCTATTCATTTTTGCGAATACAAGAGCAATATTGTTTGATTACAATTTAAGTAAGGTGATTAGAGAGTACCCTGAAATCCCTGGTGGTGATTCTCGTAATTATCCTAGTTCCGGATCATCAGTTTTACTTCCTTTAGATGAAAATGGTGATATCAATAGAGATGTTGAAGTAGTAGTTTGTGGGGGTGCCCCAAAAACTGCCTTCTCATTAGCGCACCAAGGAATTTTGATAACTTCAAGTTCTACATGCGGGCGACTAAGGGTCAATGATCAAGAGCCTTTGTGGGTTATGGAAGGCATGCCAATCCCTCGAGTAATGGGAGATATGCTTCTTCTTCCTACGGGTGATGTCATTATTATCAATGGTGCTCAAAAGGGTACTGCAGGTTGGGAATTAGCCAGGGAACCAGTGACTCGCCCGGTCATATATCGACCATTCGCAGTACAACGCTGGCGCTACTGGGTCATGATACCTTCAACAAGGCCAAGAATGTATCATTCAACTGCAATTTTGCTACCTGATGGGCGTGTTCTTGTTGGTGGTAGTAACCCTCATGTCTACTATAACTTTACAGAGGTAGAGTTCCCAACTGACCTCAGTTTGGAGGCCTTTTCTCCACCCTATCTATCAATAGAGTATTCATCCATAAGGCCAATAATTCTGGCCTTGAAAAAAAGAATAAAATACGGGCAAACATTTTTTGTCAAATTTAGTCTGCAAAATTTTTTGGGAGAAAATGTTATATCAGTGAGAATAGTGGCTCCATCTTTTACTACACATTCATTTTCGATGAATCACAGGATGGTTGTTTTGAGGATTGTTGGATTTACATCTGAGACGTCAGATATTTACACTTTAGAAGTAGTTGGACCATCCACGATGAATATTGCTCCTCCAGGTTACTACTTGTTATTCGTAGTGCATGCCGGTATACCGAGTTCTGGTAGGTGGGTGCATATAGAGTAAATGTGTGGTTGGATGTCGGCACTTGGCAGTACTAGATGACTCCATGATTGCTCTTGACGTCACACATACCAAAAGAGTACGAAGTAGCTTAGAATTTTTCATTACCTGCTCCAATTTCTAAGCCAGCTAATTTTTATGAATAAGTTAATGTCAGATGTCAGTAGTGTACCTATACAATAATGTGCTTCAAAGTTTAAACTGATATTAAAAGATTTTTAATAAAATTTCTGTATAGAGTATTATGACTCCTCTGGATATTATAGTCTCTATCGATAGCTTTTTAAATATAACGTCCTTTGAATTTTAAGCACACAGCTGCGAAAAATTAATTTAGTTTGTTAAAGTTTTCAACTCTGGTATGTTTCCTGAAAGGATCACAGACTGATTGACAACGAAAGTGAAATCCACATAGAAATAATTATCGTATACATTTTGTTGCAGCATTTATGCAATTATGTTGAGGAAGTGCGTGGTATAGATTGAAATATCAACTCTTTTAACTATTCAAGAAAAAAATTTGTTGAATATCTAATCGAAATGAATTCAAGTTTGAGGTGATAAAACGATAAAATTGGTGAAAAATCAGAAGGGCAGATAGTCAGACATAAAGGTTGCGCGCTTGTGTATTTATAACAACATTTTAAACTTTTTAAGGGCGTTTAATTAAACTTTTATTTGTGATTTTTGGTTATGAATGTTATATTTTTGTATTAAATTATATATATTTTTATAAATATTTGTGTTGTTTGTCTTGATTTCTGTAGTATATTAGATTATTTTTTTTTCAATTTTTTTGATGTTCTTTATTGATTTTTGTGTTTAAAAAATTTAAAAACTAAATTCAAAAACCAAAACGAAATCAGACAAGCAAGTTGCAATCTATATAGTTATTGTGGGCGATTTATTATAATTGAAAATAATAGAGTCTAATTACAAAAATTTCTGTTATATTCACCGAAAATCTTGGAAGCGGTCTAAATCCTAACTGTAATGTTCTAGTTATAATTGCTGTTCTAGACTTCAATTTAAAGCCTCAATTCAAAATTACGTTGATTAGTTCACATTCTGCACTTAAATCCAATCATATTTTCAGTTTCCTTTCTCTTATTATTATTTCATGTTCAAGCAAGCCAAGCATCACATCAAGAACAAAAGATTTCATTACTTTAGCACATTTCAATATAAAAAAATTGTTTGATGTTCCAGAAAAATAAGCACAATACCATTTATGAAACCAAATATCCTAAATTAAACGAAGTATTTAAAGTGAAAGAAGGAGAGAGTGAGAAAGTGACACAACCTTTCCTCGACTGGTTCCTTACTTGGCGCGAGTCCTTTTTGCTACTTGCTTGAATTTCTATTACTACTTTCGGAAACATTTTTTACCGTTCTTTAATTTATTTTGGTTCAGTTTCTTAGAGTTTATGTACTGATTTTTTAAAATTTCTCTACTGTATTAATATGTGATTTTTTCAGTTTCTTTACCTTTTTTTTTTCAGTTTTTGTGTTAAAAAAAATAAAACTAAAATTCAAAGTCTAAACAAATAAGCTATTTGGTTAGAAATCAGTAAGAGTGTTACAGAATTATTTACGATCATTCATGAACTTATAAACTAAAATAAATAGATATAATGCATAAAAATACCAAATTTATTGTCTATTTATGTATTAATAAGTTACCGAATCATCTGAACAAGCTCAACAATTCTGAAATAAGCAATTGAATCTTTCTAATAATTTTTATAAAAACTGTTTTGAATCTCATACACTAAATCTATCCACACCTTTCTTGATGCATGGATCTCTTAAGATATTAGAGAAAATTTTATATAAAAAAACTTCTTTAATCAAACACTGTTTATGGGCAACAGTATTGAACTAATTAATACCTAAACCACACTACTATGGTTTTATTTTCCTTATTAGACTTCTGTCCAAATGAATCGATTTTTTATTGGGCTTCTTTTTATTTTTTTAACTATATTAAATTTAATCTACTTAGCCCAATTTTTTTATATTTAGCAATCAATAATTATCTAGCCATAAGAAAATTAATTTTTGTAGTAGTAAAATAAAGAAAAAAACAGAAAAGCTAAGAAAAGAAAACTGTTTTGTTGACCATTTGAAAGCTTTTGACCCAAAGATAACAATGTCTATCATTTAGTTCCACGAGGCTAAAAAATACAAGACATATGCAATGTATGCGACATAGATTTAATATAATTAGGTATATCTAACTTGATGATCCATAATATGCTATGTTTCGTTTGTCAATCTTAACTTCTCGAAACTTTATGCTAAGTTGTATTAGAGAAAGTTTGCATGTTCAAACTGTATGCTAATCTATATTATAGAAAACGTGCTTCCTCCTAATGTATGCTAAACTGTAATAGAGAAAATATGTATATGATAAAAACCTTATATCCCAATATATGAGACTAAAGTCTCTTATTCCTTCCCATGACATTAAAACTTTATAACCTACTGCATCTCATCAACCTTATGCATCTTGAGAAAATTGTATGTGTTACTAGATATAATACCAAGTTCAAACTATATATATATGTATATGTATGTATAAATGTTATAATGATATGTAAAATATTACAATTGATACAAATTTTAAGACTTTTACTTTTATTATGTTATTGTACAAAAATTTACATGACTAAGAAAAAATGATGGTCATCATTTATATAACTTCATTGCAAGTATAATCTATAAAAGCATAATTGTTTTTTTGAATAAAAATAGAACGATCCCTAACCAATAGTATTAAAGGACTTCAAAGCCTCCTATACTAGAAACATATTTAAAAAATTAGGAAGAAGTCCTTTGAGGATTAGCTAACATCTGTTTAACTACAATATGCTCTATCATGATGCCATATTTTTTTTACCAATTCCATTATGGTAAAATACTTGAGCTCCAAATATCTAGACTCAATAATATTCTTATTTTTATTATTAAGTAACTTTATAGAAATATTGTGACATTTTAATTATATGTGTCTAGCCCCTGAATCAACAACATACTATTAAAAAATTAAGTTGCTCAATCAAAGTGCCTATGAAGGAGCCCCATAACTTGTAACAAAATTAGCATGCATCGTCCAAGAGGTTAGAAGTTTCTACTTGAAACTTTTCTACGATGATTTCTACCATTTCCATAGTTCAAGGCGTGTCATATGAATAGGCTTGCTTAGGACTTAATTTAAAATGTATAAAGCCATCTTTATAGTTTCACCCAAAAGGTATTCTAGACGATCTCCTTCTCATTTTTTATAAGGTGTAATTATTTCTTTCGACTACACTAATATGTATTAGGCTATGGTTTTATTGCATCTGATGTGAATTTGATTATGATTTGTGGTACATTTTCTGCAAATTAATGTCGAAATATTTAATTATCTTTTGGATTTATGTACACTACAAATTGAAGCTTGAATGATGAGAAATATGGAGAAAATATGTTGAAAAACCAAATAATAGGAATACAACAATAGGCAAACTAAGTGGCCGTTTAACTATACAGGAATATCATTTTGTTTAATATGGATACTTAAATGATGGCACTAAAATGTTGGCTTTTAACTCCTTTTTAAGCATCGTTTAATTAATTGCTAACCCTTTTCCAATTAGCTCTTCCTCCTAACTTGCTAGAACTCGCTCCGCTTACTTCCTACTTGTAGCTGACATATATATGAAGCTTCAGAGAACAAATATGGAGAACATTAACATAGTTTTAGTCAAAGAAATTAGATCTTAGTTTTTTCTTATTCCTTTATCTAGGATAGGTTTTGTCTTAATTTTATTTTTCCAGCTTTGTTATTTGTAATTTAAAGTTGTTTGAAGGATTTCCAGGAGTTTGTTACGGTGATTGAATGTTGTGTAATACTTTGGAGCATTGTTTAGTGCAATTTAAACCCTTTCATTCACTTGTTTCATAGTATCTATTCATATATATGCAAGAACATGCTGTTGATGGTTGAATTTGATGGTTCTTGGTTATATATGATGTTTTAATCTAATTCCTCTTAAGGATAGTGTTGAACCAAGGGAGGTTCCAATCTTGCTTTTAATGATAACAAAACATGTTTTATTACTAATGGTTTTAGTTTATGATGTTAATCTTAAAGATTGGTAGGTTTATAGAAGAATCCATTATTGAAAGCTTGGAGTTTGAAGGACAAATTTGAAGATAATGGCCATTCAACTGAATTGGAAGTTTCAAGACATTAGATAGCTTGTTTCAAATATTTTTGTAAGTTTTAGTTAATGTTCAATTGAACTAAGGGCTTAATTTTGATCATGCATTGCATTTGAAATGTCAAAAGTGCATATTATCTCAATTTATAGTCTAAATCTTGTGTTGGAATTGTTTTAAAGTATTTGATCATTCATATAGCCTCAATACATGATTTCAAAAGTGTTTGAAGTCTTAATTATCATTAGGAACATTTTTTAAATTGTTTGGAGTCAATTTTATAGCACATTCTGTGTCTTCTGAACTATCAACGGTAGGCTGATCATTAATCAAAGGCACCCTACTTGAGTGCCGTTGTACCCCTATTTCCAAAAGCTATCATCGACGAGCTGTTCTTAGTACAACTGTGCCATTGATCAAAGCAGAGTGTGTCGTTAAAGGGTCAGACTCTAACGACTAGTTTTCCCTTTCGGGTCTTATTATTTTTATCCTCCTTCTAACATCTTAAAACCCCTCCTAAACCACTCTTGAGCCTTTAGGCACTATATATACTCCTTATAAAATTTTTTTGACTCTCTAGACTATCCAAAAACAGATCAAACCTTCTAAATTTATCAAAAGCCTCAAGCTGTACACTTTCTCACTGCACTTATCTTCATTCGATCTTTTGTTGTCAATCTGTGTTTCTAGGTGTGCAAATTTGTGTTTAACATCTTGCTAAAGTGTTTAAGAGTTTATTTGATTAATCGTTTACATTTTAGAAAGCTTATTTCATCAGATTAAAGCTAGAACTAATTCATCTATCAAAATTGTCTCTGTTGAGACTATTCTATCTTGAATCTCGATTCCAGGTGATAAAAACCTGTTTATAAAATTTTGTTATTGGAGTTTTCAGATTTCTTAAGGTCTCTAGATTGTGTTTGAACTTTATTTTGAATTTTTTTGGCCTATTTAGGCTATCATTGAGCTAGAAATTTCATACACTTCAAGATAGCATCTGTTTTCTCTTGTTTGAGTTTGATTTTTATTTTAATCTACTTAATCTATTTATTTGTATTTTTTATTATTTTTTTATGCTTCTTTAAGTTCTTAGGAGTCAGATTAAACTTAGTTTCGAATTTTTGGTTGGATATTTCATCATTTGTGTGCATTGGTTCACTTAGACATCAAAATTGTATAGTTTTTAATGTTCTTCATTCAATCACGATTTTCATCATATAAATCAATTTTGGGTGCATAAATTTATTGTTTCTTGTTTACATAAGATGTTAGGAGTGATCTAGTATTTTTAGTTTGAATTTTAAGCACTTATATTTGTGTTTTGAGCTGAATATTCATAGAGTGCTTAAACTGTCCAAATTTTGTGATTAGCTTA
>JAOXYD010000135.1:16275750-16289257 GCA_028565735.1 Pinacopodium congolense | reverse complement strand
CTTTCATCAGATTCAGTCAAAGGATGCCTCTGCAAACGGATCCTCCTCAATGCAGTACCCTGGCTACTAAAATTGTGTGAATATGGTTGAACAAGTGGCTGGCGAGTTCTAATTTTGATTCCAGTTCCACCAACATCACTGCCATAGTTTGCAGGACTTATCTGATTGGTTGGCTCTTTCATACAAGCTAATGCACCCGCAGATGAGTCAATAGCATCATTGACATATGGAACTTCTGGCATAACAGGATTGTTCAAAGTACTATTAGTATGATTGCTTCCCACTTGTGTCTGAAAGAATGATGCTTGACCTCGGTAAGATCCAAATGGCGCTTGCATCTGTAAGTGTTCCTTGCTATCAACTTGCTTGACCATTGAAGATCCAATCTATGTATCCATCAACAAAAAGTGATATCCATTGAACTCAAATCCATTGGTTGCAATAGGTAAGTCTTAAGAGTTCACCAAATGATAAAAATAAATTATTAAAGATTTGGATTTGACCATCACAGAGGCATAATGGTTTAAAACAATCCAGCTAAGCATCACCAACCACGTTAGTTTTGGTATTGAAGTATAATAATGCACTAACCTGTGTTTGGGCCATATCAGCTTGTCCAATACTGTAAGCAAAGTTTTCCTGAAAATGAAAGTTTCCTAACGGCATGTGACCATCAAACTTTGTCTGACTCTCACGAGAGAAGTGATTTGGGCTAATTGGCTCTCCATTTGAACCCTCATCATTGTTATTGAAGGCATCCAACAGCTCTGTGAGGGACATATCTTGTTCATTCGTTCCATCGTGGAAATGCAAGCTGTTAAGATCATTGCCAAAGTCACTGGTATAAGGAGAATCAGTGCAGTATGCAAGGTCTGCATAAATATGTGATTGCACCGGAGAGAACACTTTACAATCGACATCACCAGAATTTCCCTGCAGAAACGAATATGCCTATATTAAAAGAATAGAGATGAAAGAGAGGGAGTTGCAATATCATACTGTAGACACCTAGAATGATGAAACTCATAATTACAGCAAACCATTCTCACCTCTGCAGCTGTAACTTCAGCAACGTGATCTTCAACATCAGAAGCCATTTGGCTATTTCCACAGCTATCAGTAGATAATAAAGTATTAACAGGCATGTTGTCGAAGTTATCAGTCAGCCACCTCTTTATACCCTCCGATTCTTTGGTGGCTTGTACACCAGAGGATGGTGTTTCTTCGACTAAATCAGATGATGCGTCATCAGGAGAAGACTTAGCTGTGATGGGAGAGTATTCATTTGGCTCTATTTCATCACATTTTATGTTCACAACACTTTCCTCAGGCTTTCGGAACAAGCGACAGAGAACAAAGGCACCCTGTGCAGAGCAGAGAAAGGAGCCAAACTAGTTGGAACCAATGAAGGCATGAAAATGCAACCGAAGGAACCCCAATAAAATGAGAATTACTATAATATTTGAAATACTAAGCCTCCAAGATTACATAAATCTTAATGGGAAAAAAGAAAACAATTAGACAACTTTGAGACAGAATACCAGAATCGTACTAGATATCTATGACAATGGTCCAAGGACCAAGCAAAGATTACTCTACGACGTATGAACAGATTTCAGTTTAGCAAAGCAAAATTATGAAAATGAAAAGCGGAAAAAAAAAAAAGAGAAGAAGCTAACAATATTAATCAAATGGCAATCCCAATTCAGAATAGCAAAGTTAATCGTTTAGGAGAAACGACCTGGCCAGGGGCGTTACCATCGAGATCCTTTTCAGTGGCACGATACTCGTGCATAATCCAATTGGTTCGCTCTCCCTTGGGAGCACGACCTTTGTGGAAAACCAGAGTTTTCTTCATGCCAATCAAACCCGACTTACGGGACTTAATGGTACGATCCTTGCCAGTAGCTTTCCAGTAGCCAGCATCAGTGGCTCTGTTGGAACGATGGCCATTTGGATACTTTCTGTCACGAGGGCAGAAGAAGAACCACTCCGGATCATCCGTCTTTATCACCGATAACCCTGAAACACCAGTCATTCCATTGCAAACCCGAGAAACTTAAATTATCAACTAGTATCTCGTTTGAGATTGTTTTGACTAATCAAATAATCGAAGAGAGGGGGACCAAAACAAAGGGAAGAGTTTATTGTTCGAAACAAACCAGGTAAATCCCAGGGCTCCCATTTGCAAACATCGATTTCGGGGATGACTTGGACCTCAGAAGTGCGACCATTGATCTTATGCCTCAGGTAGTGGCTTATCAGCTCTTCATCTGTTGGTCTGAACCTAAATCCCAGAGGCAGCGATTCCATCGACATCACGCTCGTGTACAATTTTTGTGTATGATCGGACAAGAAGTGTACGAAACCAAACAAGTGATATTGGTAAAGTAGACGATGATCGAGGGAAAGGTAGCTTTTCTGCTTTCTCTAAAGACTATTTTTCTTTCTTTGTTTATGAAATGAAATTTGGGTTGGAATTGAGAAGATAAAACCAATGTGAAACCGAGCTGAAGACAAAAACCACGCGCATTGCACACGTGAGTCGGTCCCTTCTCGTCTCTTTCCTTTTTCTTCTTTTCTCATCGTTTTTCCTTTAATGCTATCAACAAAACGTTTAATGTTTAATAAATAGCAACTCATCCTCTGTTACTCGAAATCTTTAGATACCAATTGGAACCATAAGAATTTCCGTTTGAATATTAGAATAATCAAGAAATATAAAATAAATTAATTCTGTACGAAGTCTCAAAATTCTGACTTCATTTAGCAACTGTAACGAGTCCATTTCTCCACGCTACCGATGAGGAAAAAAAATCATGAAAGAAGGGTTAGTTATTTTTTGATGGTACGTGAGTCATGGAAAGTAATGATTCTTAGTCCTTTCTTCTGTTTGGATTGTTTTTTTTGCTCCTTCTGAAATTATTTGGCTCTTCAAACCACAAAATAAAATCAGAAAACGTACAAAAAGTCCATCATCTTTTACTTTGGACGCACGTCATGTATGAAGGTGCATTGTTTCAGGTGGCACGGGAATATAAGGTGTCATGGAAGATCTAATACATAATAGAGTCTGTTCTCTGGATCATTTTCCCCGTGTTTTTAAATTTCGTTCCCTTTTTGAACGGATTGGTGACACAGAAAAGTTGTAGGAGAGTACTGGAGAAATGCAGCAATTCAAGGCCTTGTTCGTGATCATCCAACACAATCCAGACACACATTACCATAGCGATGAAACTGAAATTTCTCAGCTGATCTGTTGTTTAAGCCCAATAATCGTGACACCAATCCAACTTCTTTTTCAAACATCTAGAGCCTGAGTGGAAATGATAAAGAAGAGAAATCATTTGCTAAGGTCAATGGAGATGATAAAGATCAATTTGCAGCTTTTTATCATGTTGAATGCATAATTTCAACTTCCGAATTCAAACTTATCATTTCCCTTCTTTTGGCACAACCATCACACCAAGTAAAACCTGCAGCAGCCAAGGCACTCGCAATATAAAGCGATTCTTAATTCTAAATCTCATATTGCGTACAAAAGCCAAGCAATCGCTAAGGATATAACTATAGAGCTTTTGTATTACTAATGATGAAACTTTAAACTCTTCATCGATTACTTTCTAGTGAATATTTATAAGCGAGTAAAAGCCCAAAAAACTTACGAGTAAACGAGAAATGTGGGAAGTATCAACGAAGATCTTGAGAAAAAGTGAGATTCAATACATGTGGGCATGTGTAGATACGCATTAGCGGAAATCTTTGACGAGACGCGAGATTCGAATGTGAGACCGCACGCAGGTGGCAAAGTAAGGCATGCAAGACCTTGCCAGAGTACACTAGGATTCGCAATGGTATGCGAGTGTGACAGTATGTGTAAACACTTGACTTCATGCGATGCAAGTTGAGGTTATATAAAATCTGCATGATTTTATATTAACTCAGATTGTGATTTGTAATTGGTCATGGAACAATGAGACTGTATGATGAGTGAGTTTAATCATGGAAGATGCACTTATCTATAAACGTGTATTGATAGATTTATCTGCATATAGGCCTTAATAACTTGGAAAACATATTAGA
The DNA here is from genome assembly GCA_028565735.1 of Pinacopodium congolense. Lineage (NCBI taxonomy): Eukaryota > Viridiplantae > Streptophyta > Magnoliopsida > Malpighiales > Erythroxylaceae > Pinacopodium > Pinacopodium congolense. Next base: position 16,285,174 of record JAOXYD010000135.1, on the reverse strand, counting down.
AGTGATGTGGCAACTATAAATGATATGGCATATAATAACATAGCGAGACCAATTTGAAGATCATATAGGATAAAAATCAAATCTAAGAGTTAAAAACCATGTGAGATCGAACTTTTGAAGATCGTGAGAATCTTTGTAGATATAGAAGATTTTTTCTAGATTGCTTGTAATTTTTATTTTATTAGATTTTGATATAATGTAAACAATTAGAAGAGTCCTAAGAGGAAAGAGATATCTTCATATTAGTTCAAGTAATATGATCTTAGGTGTTAAGATAGATTAGAATTTCATAATCCTAGTTATCTTGTACTTGCTTTCTAAGCAAGGAGCCTATAAAGAGCTCATTAGAGGCAAAGCTCAAATCATTCAGTATTCAATTCATTCATTCAGTCATTTTCAAGAGCAAAGACATCTTAGAGAGTTGAGAGCTTTTGGAAGAGTTTTCTTGTAAGAGTTTCAGTAGAGTCTTTGTAAAGTGTTTCGAGAAAAAGGTACTTAATTCGTTTGTTGACATTTTGTGAGACTTAATGAAAAGTTAGTTTCGGCCATATTATATCTCTTGTTGTGTTCGTTACTCTTATTATACACTTATGTGATTGAAACATTTAAACACGAGTATGTACGTAAAGTGTTAGAAGGCTAACGGAATTATTTGGCGACATTCATGTGAAAAAGCTAAATTTTACTTAAATAGACCTAAGTGAGATTGCCATTCAAAGGTAAGGGTGACTTATAATGAAGTTTGAAGTCCAAAGTAGACCTTTACAACAATAATCATCACCAGGTTGTGATGCCCTGTGCCTTTCACTTCCAAGGATCAGTAACCAACCAGTCAAGAGATAATAATTACAATTATGGGCTCCTTATAGTTGATAAACCAAGGCGACGTTGGAGTATGGCAGTTTTGACCATTTTACAGAATTAATTTATTTTAAGTTTTTCAATTATTGAAAAAAATTTTCTTTTTCATTATTAAACAGGATTAAAGCCAAATTTTCAACATGATATACTCGACTTAATATTATTTCCTCTATAATGTCAAATTTTATAAAATTATCAATAAATGCAAATTTTATTAATCAAATATTCAATTTATTGGAGTACCTAAAATTTTGCAATGCCAACTTTAATTTAAGGGCCTTGATTAAACTAAAGCTGAAATTGTCCATATCTAATTTCATTAAATATCTATTGCAATACACTTCCAATTTTTATTCATTTCAAAAATTAAATTCAAAAGTTAACTGAGACTTTAATTTATGTTTTGATAATAACAAATATATTATTATTATTTATATTAATAATTTTATTAATCAAATATTAAAGTAAAGGGGCAAAAACCAAGTACAATAAAAGGGTAAGGTGATGAAATGACCAAAATAATCCAAGTGGAGAACCAAATATAATTCAAGAGAACTTCCATAGCAATTTAAGTTAAGCGGATTAAGAATAAGAAAGAATAAAGTCATTCATATGCAACAATCATTGTAATATTCTTTATAATCTTATCTTGGTCATTTCAATGGTATAAGAATATTGTCCTTACATGGTCATTTATATGTAGGGCATAATATATGATTTTTTTCATAATAAAAGATAAATTTTGTTTTAAACTTTAGAAAAACAACCTTTTGATCTGCAAACAAATTCCAGGGACTTTTGAACAGTTTTATGTCAATCATTTGTGAAACAAGTGTATCTAATCTTTGAAAAGACCTAGGAATTAACGTTTCAAATTATTTTTGGCATGGTATCAATTAGAATAAGTTTTGTATTCATCTAACTAGACATAGGAACAAAATTTTATATAATATTAATGGATAACCAACTAAATAAAGATTATGATAGGGTAGCCGATGGTTAGACAATTCTAGACAAATTCTATAAATCTTATCAAAAAAATACTAATACCCTAACCAAGCATGTTTAAATTAGTGAAAGGTAGGTGATCAACTAGATGAACCTATCTAAAAACTAGTTATTATAACAATTAGTTTATTTAGTGAGAGTAAGAAAGAAAGTTTTTTAGTTGTATATGGTTATGCAAGTATTACAATTGAGGAAATTATTTGGATAAAAAATGTGAGATTTCCTTTTGACCTTAAACAAGAATTGTAAAAGATTCCTCTTAACCTATGGCAAAGTACGATGATTATAATAGTTATTCTTTGCCTGTGACATAGATGATGTTTTATAGAGAGTTCTCTTCACCGAGTGAAGGAAGAAAATTATAAATTAACTAGGTGGAGCCTGAAAAATGTATGTAGAGGAATATTTGAATAAATCATTATAAATTGATTAGGTGTCTCTTTATCTATAACATCCATAATTAAATGGGCTCAAATCATCCCCATCCTAAAACCTAACCTAGCCCACTTAAACGAACATCACTCTTTTTACACAAAACCCTTCATTAACATTTTTTTTCTCCTTTTTCACTTACAGGTTCCATCCCTTCAGCCCCAAGATAATTCTCCCTTTGTGATTCACTATAATATTGATCCAAGTAATTGAGTAGAGGAGTAGCACTCAGATCGACTATCAGGATCTGTTTTTTTTTTTTTTTTGAAATTTGTAAGTGTTTAACTAAAATGTACTCTTATTAACTGATTTTTTTTATTTTATTTAATTAAATGAGAATTTTGTATATATCATGCATGTTAGATATTGTCTTAAACTTATAATAGCATAATGGTGTGTAATTGGTTTATTGGAATGTACCTTCATATGTGTGATATATGCTCTCTTTGATTGTGGGTTTAAATACTTACATATTTGAGTGTTCTATGATCATCATAAATGTCGAACATTTTATAAGTGCTATAAAAGTTTATGAGATGATATCCTTATTTTTGTGCAAAACGCATTGTACTATATTATATATTACTACATTTTATTCCATATAATAACGTGAATTGTAAGAATTTATAGAGAAATAATTATACAAGTGTGTGATGAGAATTGTTGAATCTAGCATAGTGTGGTTGAACATAATAGTACATGAGGGTTTTATGATGAAATTAGTTGGCTTGAATGAGAGTATATTGGAAAAGAAATAGTAGAGAATTATTTTCTTGCCTAGGATAGAGTGTATTCAATCATCATTAATATGTAAGATATGATATGTGATTTTGTTAGTCACTAGTGGGGAGTTGGATATTTCCAATGGAAATTTTCCTATGTAATTTTGTTAGATACCAGTGTAGTGCCGAGTTATTTCCAATGGGAAAATATCTTGTGAAAAAAAGAATTATACATGTTTTTGATGAGATCAACCGGCAGACGGTTGGATATAACTTTATTAGACGAGCGGGACTCTTTAACTAAACTATGGAATCACCATGAGAATTATAATAGCAAATTTCTTATAATAGTTTTGTTATATGGTATGATAGTATGTTTGATAAATATGATTACTATTATGTTATTACTTTTATCCTATTTGTTATCATGTGAATAAATTTTCTATTATTGTATTGTGAATAGGTATATTCTAGTTATCCTTCTTGAGTTGGAAGTTTTTCCCTTGCCATTTAAATTTTCAAGAGATCACTAGTTGTTTTTAGTTCATCTTAGTTTTTATGTCTTGCCTTGTTGATTGGAATAGGTGGGTCAGATGGTTATAAAATGCCTTAGAATTTATTCTTATTCAGATTGATATAGTATTAAACTTTGAATAATGATTACTAAATAATTTATTCAACCTTAATGTTATTGGAAGATGCAGAGTATTTTAATGTATGACTTACATCCTTGAATTGATTGATTTTATTACTTGTGAACTTATGGAAGTTTAGCCTATTGATTAGATGAGATTGATTTTGGTTAAATATTACATTAGGTTTACTTTGATTTAGGAATTGATGGTATTGAATTAGCTTTTATATGCATTAGGAATACGATGAGGAATTTGTAAAGGGATGTTACATTAGGTGGTATCAAAACGAGTCTATACTCTTAAGGGTAAATTTAGTAGATAAGACCTAATAATTGTGTTTATGTACCTTATACAATGGCGTCCAATGATGCAACAATTGACCAAAAGGTAAATAGGGAACAATTTGTTAGTTCTGTCCACGGCCCAAGTACATATAAGCAAATAGATTAAGAGGCAAACCAAATGAGAGTAGAGGTTGATTAAGATTACACAGGAGTGGGTGTAGGACTTGAAATTTTGTTGTGGTTTAGTCTTATATAAAATAAGCTTAACTAAATCAATCTTTCGATGCACAATTTCACAATTAACTGAAGACCAACTTTTCAATAAATGCATCAATGGACAAGTGATAAAGTAGAGTATTTTTAAGACTTCGGATATTAAACCCATATAGAAGAATGTAAGTACTAGGTTAATCAAATTACGATTATCTAGAGAACTTAAAATAATGATTTAATAATTAAAATTACAAAAATAACCTAGAGAGCTTCCAACCTAATGTAAAGGACTTTCAAGATTGCGTCACCTAATTTTAATTATTCAGTCAAAGTTTAGGTGGTTGATGATTTAATTGATTTTTTACAATTGTAATGCATAATTTAAGGTGTCTTCACGAAATTAAAACAACGCTATGGTTAAGATACTATCTTATCTCTATTAGTCCTACACTAAAGTTTAGTCATACATCAGCCTTAGATAATAGGACTAAAGATCAAGAAGTCTAGCTGTAAAATTCCTTATTTCAAAACTAATACTCGCATGATTAACCATAATTTGGTTATTCACTTATTTTAACCACGTTGATTAATTATTTATCAAATAATCTAGGTAGATTTGATTTCTCGGATCCTATATTATCTAATGACTTTATCTTAAATGATTAAGTTAAGATAAGCATCAAGCATTCAAATTAAAAAAAAAAAAGATTAGCTTACAAATCATTTAATAAGCATCAATCAACACATTTAACATCCTGATCTTAAATGAAAATAAAATTAAACATACATATTAATCAAAGAACATGAAATAATTAAGTTACACAACTTTGATTAATTCAAAATAATAACAATAATACACTATATTAAGTGTTTATAATGAACTAAAACACATCTTTAGATGGTTTTCTAACTCTGAATCTAGCGTATACAGCTTCTGGAATCCACAAAAATATAAAAACTTAAATTACAAAAGATTGAAAGTAAAAACTAAATAAAACAACCTAAAACTAACTTTGATCTAAAAACTAAAAGAAAGAAACATGTTGTTTTTACTTAAATCTACTTGCTTTTAACCTTTGGAAGATGCCCTTTCCTATTAGAGAGAGTTGCTATAAGTGGGAGGAAGAAGACTGATCGCAAATGTTAAAGATCAGGCTAGAAATCACGTCTATCGACCTTAAAACGTGGTCGAGCCAAAGCACAACGACACTATTAAATGTCGATGGAACTACCTTTGAGGTCCTGTTTTAGTATTCTTCAACATGGGTTGTTGGAAGTAAAAAGGTGATTGCTTAAAACCACCGTTGAGCTCTTCGAACTTGATGTTTTTTCTTCCTTTTGCACAATTATTCCATCAACCTACATATTAAAAATTTTCAAAGATAAATTAAACATTTAAGCACCAAAATAGAGGCAAATTTATAAAAAATAACATAAAAAATACTATCAATTTGACCCCTAACAAATTTCTATTGGAAGGGCTCTTAACAATGGAGACACACACATAGTTTATGCAACTCTTCTAAGTGATGATGTAGGTTGAGGCACAAACACAAGTATGGGCCCTAACCCTAACCTAACTTTAAATGCAAGCTACTATTTAGGCACCACCACCACTAATAGGGATGCATTTTATAACATCTTCATATATGTTTTAATGTCATTTCATCCCTATTTTGGTGTTTAAATACTTCAATTATGTTTCTTTTAAGTTTACATGTAGATTTAATCTTAGGATACAAATGCAAGTTAAAAAGACTAAATTTGGAGAAAAGTTGGAGCAAAAAGAGTAAGAGAAGGCCTGAAAAAGCCATCAACGGTGGTTGATGTAGGTGCTATTGAAGGAATAGGCAACCACCATTGATGAACAAATTCTAAGTCCTTCAAACATGGTTGATGTAGGAGATTGTTGAAGATAAGTAAACTATTATTGAACATCCAAGAAACAAAAAAGAAGGGTAATTTTGACTTTTTCTTCTTCAATCACATTGAACCCTAAAGAGGACCTATAAAAGGATGGATTGGGAGTAAACTCAAAAGTTTTTTCTTCCCTACTTAGGGCAACTCTTATTTCTTTGTGTTTTTCCTTAGTTTTCCCCTTGGTTTTCATGTTCTTTTCATCTTATTTCATGTCTAGTTGTTAGATTAAGTAATTTAGGTGTTGAATCGTGGTTTTATTTATTTTTTCTATACTATTTAGTTAATTTCATTTATTTTTATTATGTATTTCCTTTGTGTTTTGTTTGAATAGTTATAAACATTTGTTTTATTTTAATATAGTGTTGTTTCTTTATTTTCCAGTCTTGTTCTTATTATTTCATTTATGATTTTTCCCTTTTATCTTCTATTTTGTAATTTCAATTTATATTCTTATTAATTTTAGTATGATAGCTTAGTTTTCTTATGGGTTTGAAGATATTTGATAGATTTATGGCTTATAATTATAAGAATTGGATTGGGACTTTAATGGATTATGTGTTTTAAGCTAAGATTGAATGGAAACTCTGGTTAAATACCACTAGTTATGGATTATAGTTAGGATTAATGACCCTAAAAGTAATTTATAGTTCAATTGTTAGGTTTTACCTTTTGATTTGTAATTGTCATGAGCTAAATCCATAAGTGCCAATAGGTTAAGTGATTTTGAAGGGAAACTTAATCACCTTAGCCTAGAGTTTTAATTCTCTAAGTTACATAGTTTGAGCTTGTGTGATTATGACTTAAGTTAGTTGCTCCTTAATTTGTTAATGCTATTGCGTTACTAAATCTAGAGAACTTGTTTTAGGTTATCGCGCAGCTAGAAGTAAGTTTTCTGTATATAAAACTTATCTAAAAATAGAGAAACTAAGGACGTAAAAGATTGTTTGTGCGGCTAATATCTTGGTATAACACAATATATATTTTTTATGATTGATTGTAATTCATAGATATGAATAATATCTTCTATCAGGTTTTCTAGTATTGTTATTTGTTTATTGTTATTTGCTTTTTTGTTTTATCGTCTTTAATTTCATTAATTGTCTTTTTGCTAATTTTAATTCCTTCACATATAAAGATTTTCTTTTTTTTTCTTTTGCATAGCATTAGGCATAGCTAAAAGACACTATCAGTTCTCTGTGTGATTGACTCTGACTTACCTACTATATAGTTAGTTAGGTTTTATTATTTGGTAGCTTGCGATATCTTCACCACCCACCACTAGTAGTAGCTTCAGTTATGTTTGAGATTGACTGCAATTTTGAAAGACGTAGGAAATTAGGGACTACAAAGTTCAAAGCACCATAGACTTAAAGGAGGAAAATATATGGTGGGAAAAGATTGAGGTGATTTTAAATAGGTTGAAATACAATTTAGAAAATCTCCTACAATACATCATATCTTTATTTCAAGGACCTACACTGATTTGGTAGTTGTCAATTGAGAGGCCAAATGAGATTCAGGAAGTGACTTAGGAGGAATTATGAAGAGAGTTTAATGACAAATACCGGTCACCAATATATAGAGATTGAAACAAGATGGAATTTATGAATTTGAATTAAACTAAAGAGATGTATTTTGATGAATATGAGGTATGATTTGCTACATTATGCAGGTATGCATTTGGGAATATGGAAATACCTAGGGATTGGTGCTATTAACTTGAACAAAGACTAAGAACAAAGATTAGGTTAGGGCTTAGTCTTATAAATACTGACTTTAAAAAGATACTAAATACTATACTTAGAGTAGAGGAAGTCTTAGATGAAAATAAGATAATCCAAAAGACAAAGAGAAAGCAAACTAATAAGGGTGCACAGTTTTCAAGGGAACTACAAGATAGGCTTAGTAGAGTTTTAAGAGTTTAAAAAACAATTAGCAGAATTATTAGAAAAAGGGTTTATTAGACTATGTACATCGTTATGGAGTGTTCCAGTTCCATTTGTAAAGAAAAATGATGATAGTATGCGACTCTGTATTGATTATCAACAGCTTAATAGGGTAATAATGAAAGATAAGAATTCATTGTTAAGAATTGATGATTTGTTAAACTAGTTGAGAGGAGTTGTAGGTTTTTCAAAGATTGACTTGAGATTAGAGTGTTGATAGTTGCGGACAATAGAGCAGGTTATACTTAAGATTGCTTTTTGCACTTGGTATGGCTAATATGAGTTCTTAGTAATGCCATTAGGATCAATACACAAAGAACTGATGTATAATTATTAGTTATATTGTCGCACAAAATTTAAAAATCCCTATTATGATGAAACTAAAATAAACATAAATATAACTAAAGGAAAGAAAACAAATAAATAAGAGCACAGAATATAAAGAAACAATTAACAATACCAGAAAAACAAGTAGAAGATATTATCGAGATTTCAAGAAAAAACAATTGACCATTAAAAATATATAAATTGTTATGTTCTAGCTAAAATGTTAAACCATAGATACAAACAAGCTCTTATATCTTAAGTTCTTCTAATGCTATATAAATCGAACAAGTTCTGAAAATACCTTTAACTACGCAATAACAAATTAAGTACATATTATAGTGGTTATGCAACGATTATGCTCCTCACACTTTTAATACTTACTTTTTTATGTCATAATCTTTTGTATTTACAACTATTAAATTTTAAGGATACATTTATATTGTGATACTAAGTTGTATGACTGCTAACAAACTGCTCTTGCAATATATCAAAGCCTATCCCATAGGCGAAAAAGTTTCTTTTTAATGTTTGACCAAGGGCTGCATGTGATACTGAGTTTTATTTTATTAAGTCAACTATTCAAATCTTATTAATTTTTTAGCCAAAGTTACGCCAAGTCTGTCAATAATTTTAGGACCTATTTGGATTAACTTTCTGTTTTTACTTTTTATTTTTGTTTTTGTATACTTTTATTAGTTTTTGTGTGTTTTATTTATTTCTAAATTATTTTTCAACCTTCGTGTTTTATTTATATGTTATTTTTTATTTTTGTACTTTTTAAAATTTTTATGATTAAAAAAACAGAAATCAAAAATAAAAATTAGAAACGATTCCAAACAGCCTTTAGATTGCTATTTAACAGAGATAGTTCCATTTTCTCAATCCAATGAACTTTAAATTCATTTTGTTCAACTTTTCAATTTTGTTTTTATTTTTGTTTGTTTTTATTTATTTTTTTATTTTTTCAATTTCTATTTTATTTTTTCAATATTTATATATTTTTTATATTATATATTATTAATATTTTTAATTTTAATATTTTAAAAAATAAAATTAATAATACGTTTGATATTATT
>JAOXYD010000135.1:16258566-16275650 GCA_028565735.1 Pinacopodium congolense | reverse complement strand
TTAAATTATCAAATGTAATACATAAGGTAAAACTGCCCACACCTTCAAGAAAGCGAAAAGGAAGAAAAGAAAAAAAAAGGAAGGAAAAGAAGAATTAAAAAAAAAGAAGGCATTAAAGGCAAGATGGAAGCGAGAACGAAGAATCATCCAATGGAAGTGGTGAAGAAGACTATATCGCACTCATCATAAGAGGTTTATGGAAGCTCATCCGATCGAAAGCTCCAATCCATAGAAAGGAAGGTAAGTATCCTAGAATTAAATTATCAAATGTAATACATAAGGTAAAACTGCCCACACCTTCAAGAAAGCGAAAAGGAAGAAAAGAAAAAAAAGGAAGGAAAAGAAGAATTAAAAAAAAAAGAAGGCATTAAAGGCAAGATGGAGAGAATTAAGTGAATTCGAAAAAGAAGAGATAGCCAACATGTGCTTCGTAACTCATAAAGAAGTAAGTACTCCTAACTCAAATGATGAAGTTGAAATTGAGTACACATATGAAGAATTGCTAGAGTTTTTAGAAGACTTAGCGAAAAAGAAGAAGAAATTGTATGATAAAAATGTAGAATCCATGAAAATGGTAGATGAGTAAAAATTAGAGAATGAAAATCTTAAAAAATATTTAGATTCAATGTCTAAGGATAATGATGAATTATTGAATGAAATATGACCTTAAAGAGAGAAGTAGACTCACTTAAAGAAACTCTATCAAAATTTATATAAGGCAAAGAAAAGCTAGAAACAATGCTAACTGTTCAAAAGATAGCAAATGATAAGCTATGTCTATGATATAATGGAGCATCATCTAGTAAGACCGTTTTCATAAAAAGCAAGAACTTGGAAGATGATCCTAAACTTATTCAAAATGCACCATCTTTAATGAAAACTCATTTTAGAAGTCATGCATTTATGTATACATCAAGACATAAAAATACTTTTCAATGAAAATTCAATAATACTAGAACCTTCATTCAACCAAAATAAAAATCTTCTCAAAGGTTCTATTATAAACCAAAGAAGACATATAGAACATTCACTCCTCTATTTTGCTCTTATTATGAAAGATATAGTCATGTAAAATACTTTTGTTATGATTGCTTGAGGGATGTAAATGTTTTATCAAATGGTTGAGAAAGGTACACTAATACTCACGGACCCAAGATAATATAGGTACCAAAATTTTATTAAAATTTATTTTTTAGGTACAGCCAAGAACAAAAAAGAATGACTATCATTATTGAATCAAGAAAAAATTAATAAAGATATGACGTCAATTTTAAAGGTAACCAACTTTTAAGAAATGGTATTAAAGTTACTATAAATAGTGTTCATTTGTTTGAAGATTTTTTTCTGCATGTCTGTGTTCGGTCGACCGAGTGTTGGTCGATCAACCAAATACATCCTTTAGTCAACCGACTATCGGTCAATTGAATGTTTTTTTTTTTGGTTTATCACATTTAATTTATGGAAAAAATAAACAAATTTTGTTTCTTATTAAACCATGAGACTAATGCACTTATTGACAATTAGCATGCATTAGATGTACTCTTTCTAACCAATAAATTAACTACATATTATGCATCTAAATATTCAACTAAATTCAAAAAATTGTTTTTAGGATATCAAAGACCCAAATGCATTATACCACATAAATAGTTAAAGATGCATTTAACAACTAATATAAGAGATTCCTTAAGGCAATGCTTGAAACCTAGTAAATAAACATATATAAACTAAACATGATATCATGTCTACTAGCAGTAAGATATAACAAACTTTGAATCATATCTAAATAAAATTTTACATTTACTAGCTTACTTTCCTCATTCTTGTTTAGCTTGGTTTATGTGCTTATGGTGATGTCTAAAGGTTTGACTTGGTCTATTTCAATCCACTTGAGCAACTCTTTGATGTAATTTGTTTGATTGACAAATATTCCTTCCTTCATTTATTTAATTTCAAGAGAAAGGAAGAAATTTAACTTACTCATCATGCTTATCTTAAACTCCCAACTAGTACACTTTGAAAATTCATTTAAAAAAGAATCACTAGTAGTATTGAATATAATATCATTCACATGTATTTAAATAATCAAAATATCATTTTTATCCATTTTAATTAACAATATTGTGTCTAATTTTCCTTAATAAAACTATTTTCTAAAAGATCACTCAATCTATCATGTTATACCCTAGGTGTTTGATTTAAACCATATAAAGCTTTAGTAAGTATGATAAAGTGATCGGGGTGCATGATGAATTTCAAAACTAGGAGGTCATTCTACATAAACTTTTTCTTATATAAAACCATTTAATAAGACACTTTTAACATCCATTTAAAAATTTTTGAAACCTATGTTAGATGCAAATGCATGTAAAAGCTTAATTGCTTTTATCTTAACTATAAGTGAAAAGATTTCCTTATAATTAACACCTTCTTAATTGTAACCTTTAACTACTAACTAACCTTATTTCTTTCTATATCACCTTACTCATCTAACTCATTCTTAAAAATCCATTTTGTATCTATCATTTAGTCATCTCTTAGTCTAACTACTAAATTCCATACCTTATTTCCTTCAAATTAGTTTGAATCCTCATTCATAGTTAAAACCTAATGTTAAACATTAAGTGCTTCTCCTACACTCTTAGGCTTAATTTGTGAAATAAATATAAGATGAGAAAATTATCTCAAGTAACACTTGTTGAACATCACCTGCTATTTGCTTTGATGGATAATCCTTCTTGTATTTCTAATCTTTAGGAAGCTCTTCATCCTTCCTTTTCTCATTTGTTTCAACAATTAACTCTTGTGAAGCAGCTTGACCATCTACCTTTTCTTTTTTTAATGACTAACTTCTTTAAATATTTAAATAAACCCACATCATCATCTTCAAAACTTCTGTTACTTTCAAAGGGGTTACTCTCATCAAATACCACATGTATAGATATTTCAATAACAAGATTTCTCTTGTTAAATACTCTATAAGATTTATAGTCAAGAAATATAAAAAATATATCGTCATCCATTCTAGAGTCAAATTTACCAAGTTATCTTAGTGTTCAAGATATAGCTTTTATAACCAAAAATTTTTGAAATAGCTAATTTTGGACTTTTTACCATGCCAAAGTTCATAGGGATTTCTACCCATTTTAAGTCTAATTCACACCCTATTCATTACGTGATTTTCATATGCAATAACTTTGGCCCAAAAATATTTAGGTATATCATATTCATTAATCATGATTATAGCCATTTCTTATTAAATCCTATTCTTTCTTTCTACTATACCATTTTATTAGGGTTCCTAGGTGTAAAAAAGTTGTGTAAATACATAATCCAATATCTTTAAAGTATTTTTTTCAATGTATCATTTCATATTAAAATTATTCAAAAAAATTATTTTCAAATTCATTACCATGGTCATTCTTAATGGATGTACTTGTAAAATCTTTTTTTGTTTTGGATTTTCTTAAAAAACTTTATAGAAGTCATAAAGCATTCATCTTTCCAACTTAAAAACAAAACCAACGTAAATCTACTAAAATAATTTATAATGACAAATTCATAAAATTTATCTACTAAGTTAGGAATTCTAATAGGTCCAAATAAATTGATATTAAATAATTATAAAGATCTAGAAATAACTTTAAATAGTCACTTAACATGCTCTATAAACTCTTTCTTTCCCAAACTTCATCCTAGGAGTCCATTTACTAATTACTTGGAATTGAGATTTGAAATTAGCTCCATGTTTACATGTTTAAGTCTTTTATGCCAAACCCATGCATCTTTACCGATGGAATCTAAGCACATCCTATTCTAGTTAGAAAAATCATCTGGATTAATGATATAAATGTTTCCTTCCCTTTTTTTTTCTAGAAATACAGTACTATTGTCAATTATCCTAGAAACACTGCACGTATTTTCTTTGAAATCATCTTTGTAGATTTTATCACATGGTTAACTAATAATAAGCAAATTATGCTTCAACCCCTCAACTAAAGGAACATTTTTGTAATAGTATAGTTTTCCTTACCAATTTTTCCAATGCCAACTACCTTATCTCTTACATTATATCTAAAAGTGACAAATTCTCTATCCGTATTTTTAAAATAAATAAATTAAAAGGGGTCACCATCATGTGTCCAAGACATTCACTATCCATATACCACTTTCTCTTCATCTTGACGACTTGTAAAACAAAGAAATCCTTTCGATTTAGATACCTACACTAATTTGGATCCTTGGGATTTGTTAATTTTTTCTTATTCCTACCTCTTGGCATATCACTAAAACTTCTCAATCATTGTAACAAAACCTCTCAATGTGTCTATAATATCAACAGTAATAGCAAAACATGACTACATATGTCATCTATGTATTTTTATACTTATAATTAGGTCTTGATTCACTAAAGGTCCTCATATGATGATTTGGCCTAGGTAGTTGAAATTGAGTGCTATCGTAGTTATTATACCAAATAGAAGGAGCTTTTTTGGATCTTGAGTTTGGTCCATACATATAGGTATGATTTTTTTTCTCCTAGGATATGTCCTAGTTATAAGTGCCTTTTGTTTAAAGGGTTTATAAACACTTTCATCATCTAAATTCTTCCTTTTGACAAAATTGTTTTACTATTAGATGGAGCATGTTCACTAGTATATCCTAGACCATATTTATCATTTGAAAACTTTTGTATGCCTAAAAATGATTTCATTTTTTCATTCCTTTTAGTAAATTTAGATACTAACTTTTAAGAGATTTTACTTATCTTCTCAAAGATGCAATCTCATTTACCAATTTTTTAGTGCCATCCTTATACATACTTTAAGTCATGTTTTAACTTTTTATTTATTAATTTAAATGAATTTAATAATTTCAAGGTTTCTTTATACTTAATAGAAACCTTCTTTTTCTTAGTTAAAAGTTATAAGTATTCAACTAATTCATCATAAGTAAAGTTAACATCAAAATCATTTTCATTATAGGAAGTACAGCAAAACGATACGTCTATCATTATGACTTTATATAACCATTTTCCTTTCATTCAAAATAAATAATGTTAGTTAATTTATTTCTAGAGTTGTACTTACCTTCTTTTAAGTCCATTCTCCTCGTGGATATCTCCTTCTTTTGAAACTCCTTAAATTTCCTTATGATTAAGACTATCTCCTCATCATCACTTCCGCTCGTAGAGACTTTATCATCATTATACTCTTTTAGATAATCTTCTACTTTTACATTTGCTTTAGCTTATTTCATATATTAGAAAGGATCCAATCAACTCTTCTAAATGAGGACATTCAAGTTCTTTGCTTTTTGTATAGCTGTCATTTAACTTTGCATGTATTTGGTAAAGACCTTAATATCTTTCTCATTAATTCAATGTTAGTATAAGTCTTATCTAACCTTATAGTACATTTATGATATCAATGAATTTACCATACATAGACGAAATACTTTCATCATGCATCATATAAAAAAGTTCATAACAATGTGTTAACATGCTAACCTTACTCTGTTTTACTTTATTTATACCTTGATAAGCTACCTCTAAAGTTTTCCAAATTTCATGTATAGTCTCACATATGGATACTCTATTAAACTTTTCTTCCTAAAACATAAAATAAAATGTGTACAATCCTATTGTTTAAGGATATTATCTTCTTATCATTACTATCCCATTCTTTCTTTATTTTAGTAATATTTTTATCTCTTATAATTTAGTAGGTTAGTGAGCTCATTGTAAGTTACCAAATAATAAAATTACCTAACCTACCTAATTAAGTAGCTAAAGCAAGTCAGAGTCAATCCCACAGAGAGCCAGAGTGAATTGTTATCTCTAATGTTGTCAAAAAGAAAAAAAATCCTTAGAAGCAAAGACATCAAAACTAAATACTTCAGATAATTGACGAAATAGAGACAAACAAAGAAGAATCAAACAAGAAATACGAAAGCTGGGTAGAAGATATATTAGTAATTATAGACTTATAATCGATCCTCGAAATGGGTAACTTGTGATTGGTGTAAGATGCTAACCTATAGGTTGAAACAGGCTCTCAAACCCTCAGTTCCACGATTTTTAGATAGGTCCTATACAATAGAAAACATATCCCTAATCATGAGGCAACTTAGAATAAGCTCTCTAGATTTAACGACGCGATAGCATTAACAACTAGAGAACGACTAGCCTAAGGTATAATCTCACAAGTTCGGATTGTCTAACTTAAGGAATTAAAATTCTAGGCTAAGTTGATTAAGTTCACCGACAAATTCAATTAGCCTATTATTATCTATGGAAATCACTAGGACTATTGCGTATCACAAGTTCATTCCTAACAATAGAATTAGAAAGTAAACCTAAGATGGTCAATCTTAAGAATTAATCTTTAATTCATATAATTTATATGGAATTCCAATTTAACTTTACCTAAATCACAATATTTAATCAATTCATAATCAATTCTCACAATTATTAAGCTAAAATTCCATTAATATCCTCCAACCCAAAATTAAACTAACTAAACATAATTAAATTAAGAAAAAAAATTAAATGAACACTAAATATAAATAATTAAAAGAAACAATTGTTGTAACTTAAGGAACACAATAACCTTAACACTAAAATAATATTCCTCCATGATAAAAGAACAAAGAAAATAAAATAGAAAATAGAAAATTTAGATAAGAAGCAATATAAAATTCGGACAAGAAAACTAAACAAAGAAAGCTAAAAACGAGTTTATAGGAAAAAAGTAAGGAATGAACAGTAATTAATTGAATTTGATTTTCTAAGGTGGTGCATCTCCTGTCTCTCGCCTCTCCCTGTGTAGCGTGTCCTCTCCTGCTATAGCAACTTCGTCCGTCTGGACTCTCAGCTGCCACTCGTCCCCACTCTCTTTTTCCCTTGGTTTTCGTATTTAATTCATTTAAAAACCCCCCTCTTGTGTTTTCTAAATCTTGCATGTAGCCTGTCCTCCTTCTCCATGTTATGCGCCGTTTCATTTAATTTCAAATGGCTTGCTTAAAACACACAAGAAGCTGCGTTTTGGCATATTGCTTTGCAACTATTTTTTTCTTTTTTTTTTCAAATGGATATAATTTTTTATTTTTCCTCAAATTGCTTTAAATTCTTCATGCTTTTATCCAAAATTTGTGATAAGGAAATAAACATATCATTAAACTCAATATAACACAAATTGAATATTTTAACAATAAAATAAGATTGAAATGATATTAAAAAGCATATGAAATTTTAATAAATTTTAATCTTATCAGTAACAACCAATTGGTTTGAAATAATTAATCTTTAGATTTTTCCCATAGCGAAGTTTATAAAAGGTCTTATCCATAGTTGGTCTTTTATACATCCTATTTGATATATGTTGACCACATGCAATGAATTGTACCTAAAAATATTTTGGAAGATCATACTTATCAACCATTGTCCTGGCTATGTCCTACGAATTTCCTTTTTTTTCTTTCCAAAAACTCCCTTTTATTGAGGAGCCTTGCCAGTAAAGAAGTTGTGAATGATATCATTATCTTACAAAAGGCTTCAAACTTTTTCATTCTGAAACTATCTACTATGATCACTTATAATTGAAGTGATTGAGAATCCATCCCTTTCATTTTAAAATCTCTTGAAATTTTTGAAAAATTACCTAAATCAATTTTCCTTGCTTTATAGGAATAAAACCTAAGTAAGCCTACTAAAATCACTTACTATGACAAATGCATAAAATTTTTCACCTAAGTTAGTAACTCTTATAGGATTAAAAAAATCCATATAAATTAATTCCAAAGGTCTAGTAGAAATTACTGATTATTTACTATTGAATGAACTCTTTGTTTGCTTTCTCATTTTATAAGCTTTATAAATATTGTCTCTCTCAAACTTGACCTTTTGGAGTCCATTGATAAGTATTTTAGTGTTGAAGCAGACAATGAGCTCCATAATTATATGTTCAAGCCTCCTATGTTAAATCCATGCATCTTCACTCAAAAATATCAAACACTTCATATTGTGATTAGGGACATCATTAAGATCACTAATATATATATATATATATATAACCTCCTTTATTACCTAATAATATAATGTTATTATTACCTATTGTACGATTTTCCCATAACTAATACTTTATAGTCCTTGTCACACAATTGATTCACACTTAGCAAGTTATACTTTAATCCATTAATTAAAAACACATTGTTAATTATAGTGTGATTTTTCTTACCAACTTTGCCAATGTCATTCATTTTACCCCATGTGTTATCTCTAAATGTGACATATTCTCTATCTTTACTTTTGACAGAAATGAATTGAGATGCATCACCAATCATGTGTCTTGACCATTTACTATCCACAAATAATTTGATCCTTTTATTTATTTCCTACAAAACAAGATAATCATTTTGTTTTAGATACCTAAAATAACTTGGTTCCTTGATAACTAGTTTCCATCCTCTTTTCATTCCATTTACTTGAGGATTTGTTCAAATATCTTTATTTAACAAAGAAAATTCTCTTTACATGCCCATAATCTCCATGAAGAATAACACATCATATTTTCATTAAAAGAACAAAAGCAAGTTCTTACATTCTTATAAAAATATGCATTTCTAGGATCTTTTTCATTATAAAATCGTATGGAGTAAAAGTGGAGCCTTGTACATGCATGAGGTGTATTCCTATTATTGTATTTATACATGTATAGAGTATGAACATGTATCTTGCCGTTATATCTAGTATGAGGCATAAATGAATGAGAGTAAGATTGTATGCTTATTTAGAAGTTACGCCTATTCTTACCTAAACGACTTTGTATTCTAGATCAAGATTTAACATTATAGATGAATGCATGAAATTTAATCTACGATATAAATTCCAATGGTTAATGTACTTCTATGAGTAAAGCCAAGTCCATGCTTATCATTAGAGCTCTTTTGGGCTCCTAACATGTTTTTTAATTTTCCATTCTTTTCAGAGAAGTTTGATAAAGATTTTTTTAGGGCACTGATCTCCTTCTTCAATTGTTCATTTTTATGCATCACTTTGATTCTATGTTGGGATGTTTTTTATACATAAATGAAATTGGATGATTCTTGATGTTTCAGATTACTTGGTATTTGTTTATTTAAATATTTAAAATATTTTTTATTCATTATTAATGGATGCTAATTTGGATTGAGATCCATTTTAGATTAATAAACATGTTGCATAAATAAAAGGAAAAGGAATAACGTCATATGTATATTAATCTCACTTGACTAAATTGGAAATCATGTAAAATTGTGAATATGATGTTTTGAGGAAGAACTTAGAGCTTTTAGATGCTTATCTAAGAAAGAATTTAAAGGGAGTGGTTATTTTGAATGTCCTATGAAAGTTTGATACTTGATATCATTTGTATCTTTAATTATACGATTTTTTATACTTAATTTCATTTAAGATTATAAAAAAAATTTCATATATGTAGAGGAAGTAATCACTTTAAAATTGGGAAGCAGTCACTTAAATAATGTTGGTAATATAAGAAGAATGTGGTGATTTACATGATGCATTTTATAATATTGACTTCTCTTTATTAAATTCCCTCGGTTATAATGACATTATGATAGATGACATCTAAACGTAAATGATTTATGTTTGATGCTTATAGACTTGCACATGATATTTAAATTTGGATTACTTATTTTAGATGCTTATAGATATACTCATTTACATTCATTTTTAAATTGATAAAAATGGAAGAAAAAATGTGATCTTAAAATAATTTTAAGGGATGTTTTATTTTGATATGATTGATGACTTTTTTTATTTTCAATCTATAAAAAAGGAGAATTTACAACATCATTAATTTAAAGTTGATTTTTGATAATTTTGATAAGAATTTGTCTTATCTTGCTTTGTACCCTTTTCTAAAAAGAAGGGAAAATATGATATGGTATCATAGTTTATTTAGGGAGAGCTTAAGTTTTTAGAAGTTATAATGTGAGAATGTAAAGGGAGTTTTCTTTTTTTTATTTTTATTTTAGGGAGAGTTACATAAATTTAATGCTTTTGAATTTATGAGTGTTTGATGTTAAAATATGATTAATCTAGGGGTAATTTAAATTTTAATGACATTAATTTCTTTTGATGATGTGATTATGACATTAATGTCTTTTGATGATGTGATTGTTATTTTCTATATTACATAAAGGGGGGAAGTTTGAAAAAGTTTATAAGTGGTATTAAGAAAGATTAAGTGCTATTGAGATTGTGAAATTTTTGATAATTCAAAAAAATGGAGTTGTGTGATATTAGTTTAAGGGAGAGCAAAAATGTTTGCATTGTAAGAGATATGCTTTTTATGTTTTTCTAATATTATATAGTTTTGCCATCATAAAAAAAGGGAGATTGGTGAATGAAGGGAAGTTAAATTTAGGTTTTAATGATAACAAAGCAATACTAGTAATGGTTTTCTTATATTTGATATCTCAGTATGGGGTAAAGATGTTTAGAATATATAATATAGAGTCCAAGTTATTGTATTGAAGCAAAAGTGACGACAAATCAAGATTAAGATGTTGAGTGAAGAATAAAAAACCAAGATAATGAATGAGTAGGTTTTGTTTTGTATTTTTTTTTTACTTTAAGTCTTATCATGGACTCAAATAATACATATTGCATTCATACTTAGTGTTTATGTATATAGGTTACATAATTAAGAGGAATTGTATGTAAAATATTTTTAATGATTCTTTTAATACACTAAAACCTTTATATAACTAGTTTTATGTGTGCATTTATGTGTGTGTAAATGTGTGTGTGTGTGTGTGTGCGCGCGCGCGCGCGCGTGTGTGTTTATTTGTTTGTTTGATAAGTTGTATGTATAAAGAAGTGTTTGAAAATAATAGTATATGTTTTGAGATTAAACTATGAGAATGTGTTACAATGTTTGAATGTGTTAAGGTTTGTGTGAAAAAGTGCTGGAAAATATTAGAATGTGTTTTGAAGTTAGATTATGTGAATGTGTTAGGCGTTGAGAAGAAGTGTTTGAATATGCTATGATTTATTTTGAAGTAATTTTCTTGTGTTATAATGTGTTAAACTAGAGAAACACTAGTTTATGTATAAACTGGTCGACTAGTGGTGGTCGATCGGCCATTTGTCAACATTTTGGAGTAATTTACATGTATTATAATGTGATAAACTGGAGAAAAACTAGTTTTGTATGGGCTGGTCAACCAGTGATGGTCGATTAGCCGTTGGAGCTTAGTAGTGGTCGACTAGTATGTCAATTTCATATAAACTAATCAACCAATAAGATAGATTAGTTGACCAATCAATGTTCGACTAGTGTAATTAAGTGATTAACCATTGTGTTATGAATTTTGTCAAACTTCGTTAACCAAGATGTGAGATAAGTCAAGCAATGCAAGGATAATGGTCGACCAGTAGTTTAAGATAGGTAATAATAATGGCTAGTTTCAACCATAAAAAATGTGATAAATAAAACTTAATATATCCAACTACTATAGATTGTTGATAAACTGATTTTGCACCTATTAATAGGTGTAATAGATGAGTTTTTCATCATGAAGTATTGGAAAACATAAAAATGGGTTGTGAAAGAGTTTAAATGAATATTTTGGTTATTTTTGGTGTATTTTATGTGAAGTTTGGTGCATTTGTCCTTTAAGGGTGTGTGTTTGTGTGTGTAAGTCCCTTAAATACTTTAGATTAGTTAAGAAAGATACTTTCTGTTAGGCGAATTTGTGGCATGGTGAGATTGTAAAGTCATAATTGTAAAAGATTATTCTTGACTGCGTTGAAAAAAGAGAGGAATATTGTAATGGTTTATTCTATAACCCATTGAAAAAAAGAGAGAAGGTAATTGAAGAGTTATCTTAGAACTCAATAAAAAGAGAAGTGGTTATAAAGTTGTTGATAGTGAAATTCTTAACATGTAAATAGAAAAGAGGCACTAGTGTGGGATTGTACATCTAATTACTATAAATCGATTTATACTTCTCCCTCCTTATCTATTTTCATTTTCCAAATTTATTATATTTCAATCATATTATTATATTGCTTATTATATTGTTTAGTTATTGCATTACCTAGTTTTTAAGAGGGTAAATTTTGATTAGGTACAAAAGATTGAAAAAAAAAACTTACTCATCTAATGCACCATCTCTCTCTATTAGGTATCATATAAGGACTAATAAAATACATCCTTAGAACATAAAAACAAATTTGAAAACCTAATAAAAATAAATCCAAAAAAGGATAATAAAACCTTATTAAGATCTAAGCTTTAATGCCAATAGATGCGAACCTACCTAAGAATTGAATCAAGAGAATCCATGAATCAGAAAGCTCAATTAAAGTCATGAAAGAACCGACTCCTTGATTAAAGAATTAAAAATTAAATTCATAAAGGTGTTAGACACTATAAAGAATTGGAGATTTAAAGGAAATAGATTTTTATTACTATAGAGAATCATCAATCAATAGCAAGCACTTGAACCATTTTCTTCGTTAATAACACATGTATGCAAAAGCCTAAATTTTCGACCCGATTATTAACCAGAAGAAAATTTCTGACATATAGGAACTTGCTAGAAACAACGGACAACAATATTCTCTGGTTAAATCTCATGTGCAAAAGAAAAAGGATGAGAAAATTGATTGATATCTTTTTTTTACCTTCCTGTCTACTTTCTCGATATAGATAATCAATCAGACTCCTTTTACGCTGGAGAAAGTTATGTTTATCGCTTCAAACGTTGCATGTCAATATTACTCAGACAGTGGCCTAGGGCAAAGTGCTATGTTTTTATCAATTGTTTTCACGGTGGACGAAATTTTTAATCTTATATCTTGACTTCATACATCGATTACACCTGTGTTATCGACGACTTTCATGACCGTATAATTAGGTTAAATCTAGTCAATACGATTAGTTAATTCTTGTTGGATTGTTATACAATTCAGTTATCGACTCTTTCCATTGCAGAATAGAGATAACAGTTGGTTAGTTTTCTTCTATTTTTGTGGTTTATATAAAAGATATGTTTTATTAAATAAAATATTTTTATATCTATAAAGATTTGAATCCTTCATATGAGAATTATCCTATAACTCTGTATGTTCAAAGTTTTTTTTTTTTAAATCACTTATTA
Source organism: Pinacopodium congolense (assembly GCA_028565735.1). NCBI lineage: Eukaryota > Viridiplantae > Streptophyta > Magnoliopsida > Malpighiales > Erythroxylaceae > Pinacopodium > Pinacopodium congolense. The sequence continues at coordinate 16,262,477 of JAOXYD010000135.1, read as the reverse complement.
CATAAAGTGAATTTTATATTGTATATACTATATAAAATTTTAAGTTTTTCTACGACGTTTTTGTTTTTGTTTTTTTCATTTTCTTCAATTAACGTTATTACAATTTTTTAAGTTTTTTACAAATGTATATATTGATAGATAAATTGAGACGGATTTGTGACGTGACAATGACACAAAGGTGCCTCCTCACAGTTATAAGGGACAACGCCTACCGTAGGCCAGGTCCGAGCGAGAGAAGCTCTGGCAGAAACTGAATAGGCAACAACAAAATCTAATTAAATCCTTGAAATCTGTTTGTTCTCATTCGCACCTAGGACCGATACTGACAAAGTTGTTGGTAAACCCTAGCTACAACCATATTATCTACGTACTAACCAAATCTCATGAATATGATCTTATTCTTCAGACCTATGAGTAAATGCCAATTAAACAAGCTGGCTGGTGATGTAACGACTTTAATTACCTACCACCGACTCCCTCACAAGCGCGGCATGGATTGTACTTGAACTCTAAATTGATCTCATCCAATACCCTTCTAGATTTATAGCATATATAACAAAGACTGAAGATTTCTAGAAACGATCCCAGAAATTTGATAAAGAACTAAGGGCAAAATTTTAGTAAAAGCATCAAAATGTGTGCTACACGTTGCAGCCAACGCAAACCAAGTTGACTTGATACGGTGAATACAAAAGATTAAGTAGTCGTTAAGAAGACAAATTACATTTTGTGGCTTATAGTGCAAGTTTGTTTCTCCGTTTTTCTTAGAAGTGGGGGAGGGTGGTGGGGGAGAGAAGGAAGCATTAATGGTGATCAATCTTTGAAATGGATCTGATGAGATTAATTAACCGGCCTAATTGCCTAAGATTATTGGCCTAATTAACTAGACTCAGTTATATGTCATATGTTCACTGCTTTAGTTATATACGTTGGAAATTATTCACCCTACATATCTAAGAATCCTTGAATTTTGGGGAATACTCATGAATTATCACCACACCTTCAGCGATGACGTGCTTCCTATCATAATCAGTTGTCATGCGGACTGCTTCATCAGCTTTCTATGCACCATATTGTGAGCAATACTAGGTATTCCTGTCCTAAATTATAAGTATAATTGAAGTATACTATGTTAAGAATAAGGACAAAGTATAATTTCATTCTTCAATATAAATTTGTTAAATTAGAAATGTCTTTATTAATTAAAATTATATTATATTATTCCAATGGCTTATATGATGAGGGCACTCACGTCAATATTACTTTCACTGTACCACATTTATACGGTGAGTTTTTCAAATAGAATTCGTTTATACAGTTGGTAATACATGATTGATAATAATCGGTTTTATAATAATAATAATAATAATAATAATAAATATTATATTATTATTATAGATATATATATATAGCGCACAGTTATAAAAAGTCATGTTGGTCGGTCATTTAATTTTTTCTTTTTAAATATTAGGCTCCATAGTTTAGGATGCTGTGCTTTGAAGCATGAAACGGAGAAATATGTAGCGGCGTTAATCTCAGTGACAGGTGTGAAATAAGAGTTCAACGTCTTCTGAATGGGAAACATATATGCTCAACAGCTCAGATAATTAGAAGCATTTAGTAAAAACTTTGCGCAACTAATCATTGAGCTTTGTGAGACGGCCGAAAGTTTAATCCACATTAGCAGAGTTTAGAAATTAATGGAGTCCTTTGCACTTTCTAATAAACAAAATAAATGCCTACATGTCACTTACGAGGTGGTTCGGGTGGTGATATGGATCTTTGTAAATCTCTGTTGTCCATCTAACGCCTTTTTAAAAAAAAAAGTAAATTAAAGAATTTTATTATGCAGATTAAATCGTGAAAGCTGGTGATACAAATGCACACTGCTAGCATAGGAGAGCACAAAACAAGGTTATCAGCCACTAAAAACAACAAGAGCAATAAATCATTTCTGAGTGCTCTGAAATGATTGAGTCTTTTCGATATAAATGGACATAATAAATAATTGGAATTATGTGTACATATCAGGATTTCAAGTCCAATTGGCAGATAGTAATCGGATGATTGCTATCATATTTAAATTTATCTGGTACTAAATTCGCATCACTGGATAAATTACTGAATAAATAACTAGATTTCTGTTTTCACTTCAAACCAGTTTGTAACAAAGAATCGTAAGGTAAAATTTCCGACGGGGAATTAGGTTTTGGCTGTAATAGCCGAAAATGACGTTGAGAAGCAGGGTTACTTCAGATGCAAGTGATGTTCCTTTCACGATTACTTTGTCATTTTACAAATTCCTGAATATGTAAGTCTCCTACATATGCCATGAAAAAGACAATGAAATGATATTGTACGTCTAAGGTGTAATACCTGCCAAAATTGATGGCTAAGAACTCTACTATAAAAACAAATAAAATGGTGTTAAGAAGACTTTTTTAGGTGTAGTAGGAATTGAACTTAGCCAATTTCTCGTAGGCACACAAGTTGCCGTCCATCAAAGTTTAAATTTTAATGCTATTATCAAAAAACATTTCATTAAATTTTTTAACTTCTCACTCATACTCATATTTAAGTATTTTTCTCTTATTCAATTCATATATTCGTTACATTTCAACAAAATAATGAAAATTTTGTAAACTATCAATTATATTATTATAGTTTCAAAATTATCAAATAGATCCCTAAGATTTCAAATTAATTTTATCCGTTAATCTTCCGTTACTATCATCCTATGTAGACTAATGGTATGCTATGTAGCAAATTTGGAAATACCTAACAATGCCATCCATGTTTAAGAATAATCTATAGTATTTTGGGTATAACTCTCAGAATAATGAACCAAATTACGTAAACCTTATTTTTTTGGAAACTTAATACATAGAGAAACATTTGTTTAGAAGAACATATTGCCTAAAAACCTTAGTTTCTATATTAGAATGGCCATACAAAACTGATCCAAAAACATATCCTGAGAAAAACGCCTGTTTGAAGGTTTCAGGTCACTTATGCCATAATTGTGGGAAATGTTAGGAAGGTAAAAAAAAAAAGAGGGTTTTGTGAAATTGATGAACTATATAAGGTTAAGTTATTTTTTTAACATAGTAGGATTTAAATGGATTTGTTTAAGGTGTGTTATGAACTTTATTTGCTATTTGATTTAATTGAGTAATAATTAATTTAATTATGCATTATTAATTGAGATGATAACATAAAGAATGAATGATTTAATAATGATGAATACAATGTTGAATTGCTTGGTGTGTTCATGAATGAATAAGTTCTAAAGGCTTATGTATTATGAATTAGATATGGATGTTTGTGAATTGGGAATTTCTGTGATGATATTTTGTTAATTCTGGACCATCAAGCGTCCGAGGAATTTGATGATTGAGATTGTGATGGAAATGCTTTCTATTTGTGTGAATATACATAATTTGTGATGAATTAATACCTATATTGATGTATTATTGCACATACTTGTAATTGTATGACATGTTAGTTTGTTTGGAAATCAATGAATATGTTAATTTGAAAAAAAAATAGAATAAAGTTTTATGTGTTGTAATATGTCCCTCACATGAGAATTCCGAAATGAACCTATTTTGTTTTAACACTATTAAGTCTTAGTCGTGGGTAAATAGGCATGCCTAAAAGGGTCTGCAGTTGCTCTTTTGACACTTCAATGTCTCCTGTTACTAACACTTCAGTGTCTTCTATTACTGACACTTCGGTGTCTCCTATTATTGAGACATATGTCTCTCCTATTCTGTGATATCGATCACGGTATCTCTTGTATTAGTTCTGTTTTACACTTCTGTATAAAGGATTAACAAATTAACGTGTTTTATATTCTATTATATGCTTAGTTCTAATATAAATAAACTTTGTTCTGAAATAACTTAGCT
>JAOXYD010000135.1:16232695-16245957 GCA_028565735.1 Pinacopodium congolense | reverse complement strand
AAAATTTTAGAGAAAACTGTCAATGCTTCTAGGCAGGATTGGTCTTTAAAGCTAGATGATGCACTTTGGGCATATAGGATCGCCTTTAAAATACCCATAGTCATGTCACCATTTAAGATAGTGTATGAGAAGTCTTGTCATCTCTTAGTAGACCTAGAGTATCGTGTATATTAGGCGACTAATTTTCTTAACTTTGATTTGTTTTTTGCAGGTGCCAAGAGACTCATGCAACTTTATGAGCTTGAGGAGTTTCGTTTGGATGCAAATAATAATTAAAAACTTTATAAGGAGCATGTGAAGAAGTGGCATGATAAAAATCTTCTTAACTGATACTTTCAGGTAGGTAACCAGGTATTACTTTATAACTATTATCTTCGTCTTTTTCCAAGAAAGTTTAGGTCAAGGTGGTATGGTCCATTCAAGGTATTGCAAGTTTATCCTGTTGGAGTTCTTGAGGTAAAAAGAGTAAATGAACATCCCTTTAAGGTAAATGGACAATGAGCCAAGCTTTACTTGCCCAGGTTTGTGGATGAATCAGAGGAGTGAATTACCATCCATGATTCACCATCTTCTCCTTTTTGATCATAGTGTTTGTTCTTAGTAGGATAATAGTTCTTTGCGTTTTTTTAGTTATTTCAGTTATGTTTCTTTAAATTTAATGCTTTACTTTTAATTATTTTTTTTAGTTCTTCTATAGGTTCTATGTGGTTGATGGCTAAGATTTTCTTGGATGATCTTCTTCACGAAAGTTCTTTCTTTTCCTTATCCCTATATTCTTGCATGTGAATCTTGGAACATTAGGGATAATGTTCATATTAAGTGTGTGTTGGGGGGGATTGAGCTTGTGTATGATGTTGATGTTGATGTTGAGAGATATATACTTGAATGGTTGCAACTCTTTTGGTAGCTAACTTGAGTCCCATGTTTAAAATTTTTGTGTTTGAATTTTATGAATTTAACCATATGATTATGTCAAAATAGTTAGAATGAGAATTGAGTTGTATTTATGAATTTGGATTAGGCAACTTAATAAGATAGCGAACGATGTGGATTGATTGAAGTAGACATGTGCATAAGCTTAGCCAATAACTGATGCTTGAGTGATGGGACAATGTGTGGAATTTTGATGACTTTCATTTAAGCACATGTGAGTTTTTGAGCTATATAACTGCATCTCATAGTAATTTATATTCTTTGTTGGGTGTGATGCTTCTCTATGTGGATTACCTTCAGAACTTGCTCTAAACCTATTTAATACCACTAGTTTCATGCTTTATGGCCATGATAAATGACTTCTTTGTTTTTAACCTTTAGCTTAAATGACCCACCAAGTCATTTTCCCTTTGCAAACCCCTTTGAGCCTTTTAACCTTATTTGTTTCTAAATTAATCACCTTGCATTAAAACATGAAAACCTTTTACCCTTACCCTATCACAAGTTGAATGTGTACTAAGTATTTGATGTCTTTAGTTTAGGGACCTTTGTTTTGTTTTCTATTCTAAGATATTTTAGAGGCACATCTACTTATTTGTTGTTGATTTGTGCTACTACTGTCCTTTTTCATGTTTAGTTTTATATTAAAAAAAGAGAAAAAGAAGAAGAAAAGAATAAAGTGAGTTGTTCGTTTATGGATTCAAGTTAGTTTCTTGAGGATAAGAAACAATCCAAGTGTGGGGGTGTTATTAATGGGTGATTTGTATTGATTTGATTGCATATTTTGCTATATTTTTTCCCTTTGAATTTATTTAATACACCAATTTAGAGTTATTTAAGTTACTTTAAGGTATATGATGAATTGGGAGAAAATATAGGAGTTTTGGATAATTTTTAGAGCAAGGAAAGGCAAAAGGGTCGAGTGTTGCAGGCCATTAATGGCACTCTTGTAGGGTGTCGTTGAAGGAAGTAGGGTGCCGTTAAAGGAAGAATACCCCGCAGTTGATGGTTAATTCCAGCACCATCAATGACACCCTCCAACTCGTGGTTGATCAACAGATAGGGTACCATTGAAGGCACGGTATGCAACGTTTCATTAAATTCAGTGTCAAATCATGAAGAAATGATGTAACAGTAGCTCTTAAACCCTAAGCACACCTGAGGGGGACTATAAATAGAAAATTTACGTCAAAGAACAGGAGAGAGCCATCATATTCATCATCTCCATCAGCACTTACCTTCCATGTGTAGATTTTTGTCCTATTTTAAAGTCTAGCTCATTTGTTAGTCCAAATCTTGTGTTTTAACACTTTCAACTGCCGAAACTTTGTAGAGAAATTCAAAGAGTGACTAGCTATCTATTTGTCTTCTGTATTTTCATTTCATATCTTGTAAATTTGTTGATTAATCTATAGATATGCATATTTTGACCATCTATGGTGTTCTTTTCATTAATATGTGTAAGTAGTTCATTTTTGGCAAAGGTTATGGATTGATTTGGGTTAAAAAAAGGTTATGTGGATGTGTTTTTGTTGGATTGAATGCATGTTGAGCCTTAGTTTAGATTGATCACCTAGATTATGGCCTTAGGAGAATGAGTTCATGATCATTGTAGCTTATTTTACCTGAAAATCAATCTAACAACATACTTGAACCTAAGAGTGGACCAAACCTTAGGATCTTGTGTGAGGACATTAGGATTAAAGACCTTAATCTTAAACTTCTAGTATTTAATGCTTTTATTCTAAGTAATCTATGGACCAAGTGGATTAATTAAGAGCATAAGAGAAGAGGGATGGCTATGACCATTAGGTATAACTTGTTTAAGTGAGGTAAGTCCTAAACCAATCCACCATTCTCAAAATTAGGAAATCTAAGTCCGAAGCCTTAGTCATTTTTAGTCTCTTAAGTTAAGTGTTATTGCATTTAGTTGATCTTGCATATTACCTTATCTTGCTTGTTTTGCTTAATATTCAAATTAATCAAATTCTGGATTTTTGAGTTAATTATGCATCGTTGAGTTAAATTGCTTGCATATTTGACTTTTCCTTGGGTGCGATACTTGGTTTTACTCCATTTTATATTACTTATTGACGAGGTTCGCTTGCCTCAATTGTTTGGTCTATGATTAGATTTTCATATATACATTGTTTTAATTAGATGAACAACAATAATTGGCCAAACAAGGTACTTGCTATAATGAATTAATCAAATGAAATTAAATCACTTTATGCTTCTTCAAATTCATCCTAAGTCACAAAACTCAATTCCAAATGTAAAATGGATATCAGCAAATCAAAATGCATCATAATTAAACAATTCCACATCATTTATTAATTAAACACAAAACTTAAATATAAATGGGAGATTTTAAGGCTTGGTTAAGAAGTCACTCAATCTTTTTACATGACGATAAATAGTTTATCATAAACGTCCCTAGTTACTCAACTGAGCCACCTCATATCAACTGACTACTAACACTACTCTTTAAATTCAATCAATAGGTTTGAAGCTAGTAGAGTGAATGAAAACTTGCTCACTTTTTCACTTTTAGTACACAATTTTTTTATTGCATTTTTGCATATTTGAATTTAATTTAAGCAAGATGATGAAAATATTTAAAATAAGCCACAATTTGTTTAAAAATATGCATCTTAAAAATGAAATATCATGATTATCATTAGGTATCCACTATCCAAAATATGACACAACTTAAATCATTTGGTCATTAACTTTTAAAATCAAATATATAACATCTTAAATTTTCAAAATAATCGACATCAAAAGGAAAAATGTTTAATGATATGCATTAAAATAACAAAAATTTCACAATTTATAGATTATGGTGAAAAAGATGATAAAATGATGAGCTATAGGATAAGAAACATAAGTTTGATAACAATCTATGTCTCCTTCACACTTAAATTGAGCATTGTTCCCTGGAAATGGCTACAATTATACATTTTGGTTTTACTAAACTATATTATATTTTGTGCTTCGCTTAAAATATTTTACATTTTGTTCTTATCGTTAATGATACATGAGTGTATCATTTTTGTCTCTTGTGTCTTTATTATTTATTATTCTTTTTTTGTTTTCCTATTAACTGCAAACACTCTAATTTCAAAAAGGAAACATATGGATTAACAAATTCAGAGGAGTTATCCTTATTCCATATCTCTCTTATTGTGTGATTATTTCAATTTTCAAACAATGAGGACAATATCCATCTTAAGTTTTAGGGAGAGAACTAGGAAATAATTCTCATTACACATGATATTACCCTAAATGCAATAGTTATTTATTTGATATTTCATGAAAATATTCCTTAATGGTCACATAAATATCAATTAGTGTGCTTTAGTTTGATTATTGTAGCTAGTATAGTTAGGTTGATCAATTTTTGATAGATTATATATACATAGTTAATTCTTTATGCATAATTATTAATTTAATGACGTTTCATATGGATCTTTATGTAAATTAGAATACGGAGTTCAATTTATATAATTTTGATGAAATTTAAAATTTTGAAACGATTGAAATTGATTAAATTAAATTGAAATTGATCAAACCGAAACAAGATGGAGTGTAAAATACACATTTCTAACTTAAAGTAAAAAATGAATAAGGTTAAGGCATGATGAAGAGTAAAATGCACATGCCATTGAATTACCTTAGAAGAATTTGTAGGATCAATCATATGAATTTCTCAAGATTTGATATGATGCATGAAGATTGACTTGACTACATGTTTTGACCATAGTTGCAAATTTATGTTCAAGAATAAATTAGGATATACTAGCTATGATAGTTACATTGATTTCAAATGAATTACCATGGTTAACATTTGAAAACCAAAAGGAAAAATTTTGAAAGAGAATCTAGATAAGTTTCTTAAGGATGAGTAATAGTTCAAGTGGAAGAATCGGTATGGATGCAGTATATAAACTTTTAGGCTATGATTTGATATGTTTTTACCCATATCTTGAAGAGAAATTATCCAATTTATGTGTGTTTTTTGACAAAAATGAAAATTTCAAATTCAAATGGGGAGTTTTGTGAGAAAATGAGAAAGAACGGATAATTTTTCTAGAAGATCAACAGCTTTCTTTAATGGCATTGTTGATCTCCATTTGATCCACCACTGTAGTCCTAGTCAAAGTTAAAAGAATAACTCCTATCTTTCACGGTGCTATTGTGGAGTGCGCAAATTGAAGATCACTCCATGGATGGAAGAACAACATGACCCTTTAACAATGCTATTGTTCAACGATTTCAGTAGTTGATATAATCTCTAAAAACATGTTCCAACATATGCTTTATGGGTAATTTAGATCATTCATCCCCAAACTAACCCTAAACATAGCATAGCCGTATATAAATATACTTTTAAAGGGATCAACAGACAATTAATAATTAGTTAGCCATAGTTTGGGGGTTTTTTTTTTGTTTTGTTTAGGTTTTATCTTAATTGAGTATTAGAGATTCAAGAGAGATTTTAAGGTTCTAAGGAGTAGATAAAAGGATTTGAGTTCATATTACAATTGGTATAGCCTATTCTATATGTATTTTTACTCTTTTGTTTCTAACTCTTATTGTTTTATTAATAGAATATACACTTTTACATAAATTCTTTTTTATGATCGATAAACATGAGTGGCTAATTTGTTTAATAGTTAAAAATAGGTAAGTAGATGGATTAATTGAGTTCTAATTGCTAAATGGTGTGCTAATCTAGAATATACTTATAGATAATTAGTGATCCAAGTAATCAACCATAGTTGTTGGAAAAATTGATAGAAAAACATAATTTAATTCAATGAATAAACAAACATTAGTTAATTATGATGATTTAATTTTAGAAGACGATTTTAGAATTTAACTTCTTAATCTTTAAGCCAATTACCTAAGTTCATTAAATGACCAAATAGATGACCAGAACCAATAGATATAAGGTATTGACTTAATCACAACTGTGTCTTGAATTAGTGAAAATACCTTAAATTTAATTGTACAAAATTTCCAAACTCAGTTATTTCATTTAAACCTAAACCCTTAGCTATATATTTGATATTTGTAACATTTAATTGCTTATGTGATCTTTTACAATATTTGAGTGTTTTAGTTAATTTAGTAATTTAATTTATCACTTTAATTGGGTTCTTTAGGAAATCATACATCAGTTGACTTAATACTTACAACAAATTCTCGTGGGAATGATCTGTGGACTCAATTTAGGATCCACTATATTACTTATGACAGATATACTTGGCTAGAGTTAATCTTCAATTAAAATTAAATAAATTTAGAGTATAAGAAGATTTCTAATAATTTAGCTTATAGACATTGGTAAGAGGTGTGATTGTCCCTTAAGGTTTCGAGGAGTAAGATATATCAACCATTATAGTATTTTGAAAATTGTCTTTTCCGTAGGTTACAACGTTGTAATGAAGGATGTTTTTCATTTTATTGAAGCACAAAGACTTTCCCATCACACTATCTATATAACAAAGGCCATCACTATTCCAATCGTCAAGGGAGATTAAATGAGAATGAACTTATATTAAAATTATTTTTCAATTTTCCTTATTGAGGTATTGCTAAGTATTCTAACTTTTTAAAAATATTGGCTTTCATTAACATGACAAGGACAGGAACTAAATCTTATGGCCATTCTAACATTGAGTATAATCAAAAGAAAAAGGCATGTTATTGATTAAAGTATCAAGGAGACCATATTTCCTCCAACTAGCATTAGCCCATTAGCTCACAACAAGATATGTAATTCATTTATCAATATGAAAGCCAACTATTGAAGTTTACCATTTTTGAATGGATAAAAAGTGTCATATCAACCTATGGTTTATGTCTATGATTAAGTTAAACCTTATGGGTTCAAAGTGTTCAAAAGAAATACAATGTTTTTTAAAAAATTCAAAAAGATCCCCAACATTTTAGAAATATTTAAAAAGAACCTTGAACCAACTTCTGATATTTGCAATGTTAGGATTATTTTTTAACATTTTGAAAGCATTAGAATTATTTTTGTATATTTTTAAAATGTTAAGTTCTGACATAAACATTTTTAAAATATTTAGGTCTGACTTAAATATTAGTTAAAATCTTAGGTCCAAAAAAATATTTTTTGCCTTTTTGCACACTATCAAAGATGATTTCAATAAAAAGAGCTACCAATAGTTTTTTATCATTTATCTGAAGAAGAGTAAATCTCAAAGGTAATACATTTAAGTCACCACCAAAATATGAACATTAGGATCATTTAAAGGGGGATAGCAAGGGAAAAAAAGACAAAGAGAAGCAAGTGTAGGGGGTTGAAAAAAGTGTAGGAGAATAAGGATAATGAGTGGGGCGAGGAAGACGACTCAAAGGCAACATAAGGGAGAGGAGACATGGCCACACTTTAGAGGAGGGACTAGTAAAATAAGAGTGAGCCAGTGTGAAAAGTAGCTTACTAGCAAGAGTCAAAGGAGGAAAATTTGAACCTCGAAGTACGAGGAAAGCATAAAGGAAGATTAGATGGTTTAAAAATTGAAATAAGGGATTTCAGAGGAAATTTCATATTGAATTAGAATGATGGAAAAATTAAGTAATACTATAAATGAAAAAGGGTAAAAGTACGTGAAAGGGAATATCTTTAAAAAATTTTAAAAAAATAATTAAAAGGGGTTAAAAAAAGAAGGAAACAAAAGTTTAGAGCAACTCTTCTATCGTCTTCTTAGGAATGCTTTTTGATGGCATAACATTTGTTTAACTAAGTAAGGTTCTACTTTCATAGTTTTAATTGCCAAAAAAAACATGTAATTTGTAATGTTTTTATTTTTAGTGATATTAGTTACTTTTTTCAAACTTTCAAAGAAAAAAGTAAAAGATTAACTTTAATAGAAAAGGAAAGAAATTAAAGAATAAAATAAGCAAAACGGAGTAGCACAATATAATTTAAGAGAGTTTCAAGTAATTCAAGTCAAGTGAACTTGAATATAATTTAAGAGAAAGAGTATCCATATTTGTAATCCTAAACCTTTCAACATTTTTCCAATTGAAACTTATATCTTTAAAATTTCCTATTGAAATCCTATATCTATACAAATTAATCTAAGGCAGTCCTTTCATTAACTGAAATCTAACAGAAGGGCTACCTTAGACTAATTCGCATAAGTATAAGATTTAATTAAAAAAATTGTGAAAGATTTAAAATTACAAATATAGTAAAAAGATTACCTTAGATTAATCCGTATAGATATAAGACTCTAATAACAAGTATCAAAGGTATAAGACCTAGTTGATAAAATATTAAAAATTTTAAATTTATAAATATAATTATCCCGTTAAGAGAACGAAGTCATTCATTAGAACTTTAGTCCATCTCAATGGTCTTGAGGTTCAATATTTCTAAGTGTTATTATAGGTACGATATCGAAGTTCAGTTTTATACGCTAGCAAGCTTCAATTGAAATCACCAGCACTTGAATTTTTCACACGTGTAGCATTATTTTTGGCTGATTAATCTGTTAATCCTATTCAAACCTCCTCTTAATCATGCATCTCTATAATTATGTCAAAGAATTGAGAATGCTTCTTATTTTTAGGTTTTTCCACTGTTCCAGTTGCGATTAGAAAATAAATGGCCGTAAAGAAGCATGATGAAAATTAATTTGTTGCGTTCAACTTTATTGAATGAAACATGCATTTTAAATTTCATATGCAGTTTCTTCAACATCAATCTTATTTTAGTATTTTAATATTTCAGCACCTTTCATGTTTGTCACTTGAACTTGAGCAGCTAGACATGAAATAATTTCATATTTCAGTGCCTTTGAACTGCCGAGTTTGAACTTGAGCAGCTATAGACATATGAAATAATTTCATATTCCAGTGCCTTGAACTGCCGAGTCTGTCTTAATTTCAGACAACTTCTTTCAGACGTTAATGGAACAAAATTTGAATCTCTGAATTCAATAAAAATACCACCAATTAATTCAAGAGGAAAAAACTGTATCCCAGTCATAACTATACCATGCTAGCAATACTTCGCAACTTTGCCCACAGAAGCAAAACTGTAAAGTTCAAATTTATACATAGTGCAGAACAACACTCATTTATCACTTCTGTTCTGCATTCTGTACAAATATACCTATAAAGCAGGATGATACCCAATATTGACATTAGCATCAACCCTTTGTACCACTCTCCTGAAGTTCCAGTCGTGGCAGAACTCCAGTGCTAGCTTTAGAGCAGTTCCCAGACCAAGCACAACAATAACACCTGTGCATTCCCGAGTATATTTTTGGCTTAGAGAAAAAATAAATAAATAAAAACTTGCAATTTCAAGTTAACAGTAAATCCAGTTAACAAACTGTCTCAATAACTATATTAGAATAACTCACCAATAATTATGTTCACAGGCAAGGCAGAAATTCCGAGCGTGAGTGATAGGAGCACATCCAACAAGAGACCTCCAACAAGAATTGAAAATGCAACCCAAAGAGGACTAAAAGAACCCTGATTTCCAAATGTTCAACAAAATTTGAAATCTACCTACAACGATAAGCATAACATTGATAAATTTGCCAAAGTAACCTTCTCACCCTTTCACGATCTTGTGTTCTAAAGGTAAGGTCATTTCTCCAAACCCAGTAGCTTGTCTGCTGCAAAATAAACACAACACAAAATTCATCACAAATTCTTACCAGCACACGACACAATCTTTTCTATCAGAAACTCACTGTCATAAAAAGTATCGATTGTGTGTTAGTAGACAGTGCAATGAAATAATAGACAAATTCTACATTTTTCCATGTTCCATGTTCTTCGCTTCTCCAGTTCTTTTCAAGGAAAATCAATTAAAATACATTCTAACAACCTAGCCATACAGAAAAGACAAATCTCATGCCAGAAGGCAATAAGATAAACCACTCACATAAGAATAGAATTAATCAAATCCGAAATCCCACCAACATCAAACTTAGAGTTAAAAGGAAACACAAAAGGTCATACACAGAGATAATATAATATTTTGCACCTAGAAACAGAATAGACACACAATACTTACACCTGGCCGAGTTTCTGGAGCTGTCACGTTTACAGCTACCTCTCTACATTAAAGAATTAAATGAAACTAAGACATTGTTCAGAACTTCGCTAACTTCATAGCACAAAAACAGGCATGAATAACTTACTGGCAGATCTCACATTTGTTTGATCCTCTTGTATGAAACCAGGTATCTATACATGAGCGATGCGCTTTTGCAAGACTACCTTTACATTGGCATCCAAGGTCAATAAGAACTTCTTCCTTTTCATGCTGACAAACCCTAAAAAGACGCATGGAATGATTTTAGTTATTCTAAACATAACAGACAGAAAATAAAGAAAAAAAACTTCTTTCTTTTTTTTTTTGGTTCTCCTTATGCAAGGTCCAATTTGCATCTCTTGAAGTTCTAGAAGTCACTGTGTTTACATACAGGTTCTCCTCCTAACTTAGCTATCATTCTCATAGTCCTTCTAGAAGTCTATAACAAACGAACGTAAAATATGTTGAATAAGGCTACAAAGGCAGCAAGCTCTTGGGTTTTAACTGTATAAAAAGTTCGAGCCTGCTTCACATAACCTCGGTTTTCATAATCCAAGAAACAATTAAGGAAAATGTCCAAGCCCAAAAGTAATATGTCAATAGACTTCACATCTTTGCAATGAGATGATCAATTAAACCCAGAGCAGCAAGTGGGCAGCAAGAATTACAGAGAACAAGGTAAAGCCTGATAATTATCATGGTCATGAAAGCCTTATCTGTATGAGATGTGAACTTGAAAGAGCACGATATGGAATAATAATTATGCAGCTCACCAGATTCCACTGAGTTAGGAAAATATCATTTACTGATGTACATATGCCCAGGGCACCAATTTAGCCACAATCATAGCAACTTGTAAGTCTGGTCGTTATATAAGAGTGCCATTACCTGCATTGTTCATGGGCGTTTGAAATCTTCGATAAATGATCCTTCTCCGGTGAAAGGACGTCTGATATATCTGGCTTAGTGGAGGATACTCGAGTTGTAAGAGACTCCTCATCAGACACAACAATGTTAACCATCATTGGACTATGCTCGTGGGCAGATTTCTCCCTCACGGTCTCGTTGTTGCCCTCCCTTGGCGACAAATAAGATTTGTCCTGTTTCTCAAGATCGACGTCGTCATCAGTGCCGCCGTGAATAGCGGCGGTTTCCGCGATTGAGGTTGAAACCTCATGCTGCATCTGGGTCAGTAAACCCTCAAATTAGAAAGAAAACACAAACCAGAACTGCAACTAAACAACTTAAAAGTCGTAGAAACAGCGAGCCGCAAACGAAGTCAAACGGTTCAAATTTTCAGTCCAACCAAAGAAATTTTGAACTGGGTATAGCGGGAACTGGAGATTTAAGCACCATGAATCCATATTCAATCAAGCAACCTATCCCAATTACCAGCCAGAATTTACTACAACAAAAACGTTCCATGGAGAGGAAAAAGATCCAATCCAAGAGACCAAAATGACCCTGAAAGCAAAATATAAAACCAACATACTGGAAATGAAAAGATACCTGTAGAACTCAAAAGTCCTTGTACAAAAAAAAAAAAAAAAAACGTTTTTGAGTGATACCAGTTGAGAGGAATGAAGAAGAGGGCAACTTGAGAACATAAATAAATACAAATTAGAAATCAAAGAAGACCTTGGATGGTTTATAAAGGACTAGAGCTCTATCGGAAAGTAATAATTAGGTAGTTAGATATGTAAAATATATGAGATATTCAAACAAATTTACTGCCATCTGTAGACATGAAGAAAATGTGAGATATTTTGGTAAATTTACTGCCATCTATTCTTCCAAATAATATAATTCATTTCCGCCAACCCAAAAACCTAGCAATAATCTATATATGATTAAGTTCATCTTTTTTCTGTTTCTTTTAACATTAATAATATATGAGAGGGTAGCTATTATGATTTTAAATTTCGTTCCCTACCAATTGATACTGGCGTATATGCACTATACCAACTGGAAAATAGAATAAAAATAGCTTACACCGTACTGGATTTGGGTATCGATCAATATTAATCGTTTCGGCCTATATCAAAATTTTTTAAAAAAATTTTGAAAAAAAATATTTTGTATTTTGATCTTTTGAATTTAAATGTTTAATTCATTTTTCCTATTACAAATATATTTATGGAGTATTTTATAAATTTTATAAAATTAAGAAACTGATTTATAATTTTAAAAAATTATCTGAAACAATACCGAAATTGACTGGTATCAATATAATACCACTTTAAACCCAAATACAGTATCAATATCAGTATAATATTCAAAACTTTGGTGCTTATATAAAAGAAGGACCGTGATTGGATCCTAAACTCACATGAGATGGGTCTATTCACAAAGAAGAGAGAGGGAAGAGAAATGAGAGATGTGGAGCCCCTTATTCTGTGAATAAAGGGATCTTTGGGCTCCCTTTTGAGGGGACTACTAAGGTTGTTTGTTAAAAGAATTGTGATTCGTAATCAATGCCTACTTACTCCATAAAATGAAGCTGCCCTCATTTATATTATATGGGATACAAAATAAGGTTTAAAAATCAATACCATACTGATACCGATATATCGGTTAATTTTTTAAAATTATAAATTAATCTCTAAATTTTATAAAATTTGCAAAATGATTTTTAACTCTCTGTATATATAATGTATCTTATTCAAACATTTACTAAATACAATAAATATAATACAATTTTCATATAATATTTATACCTATTAATATTAAATTTTACATATTTTTTAAATAAAAAATAAAGTTTCAATTGATGCTAATTATTAGATACAAATTTAGGTCTATTTAGATTTAGATTTAGATTTTTATTTTTATTTCTTTTTATTTTTAAATTTTATAAAAATTAGTTTATGTTTTTATTTTCCTTTTTATGTCATAATATGATTTATGATTTAATTATTTAATATTAATTAATGATAAAAATTATGACTAAGATAATTTAATTATTTAATTAGTCTTTTTTTGTTTTTATAACAATTTAAATTTTATAAATTTGTTTTAAAAATAAAATTACTTGCAAATTTGATAATTATTTAATAAACATATTTTAAATTAAAAATATCTTTAAAATAAATAAATCTCAAATTTATTTAAAATAGATATTTATAAAATAATTTGTCTAATTACTTTATTTAAGTTCTATTTGAAATTTAATTATTATCAATAATAAAAATAAAATTACATTAGCATTAATAACTAACTAAAATTTTGAAAACTA
>JAOXYD010000135.1:16212219-16224192 GCA_028565735.1 Pinacopodium congolense | reverse complement strand
TTTTAATTAAGATTTTAGAAAGTAGGGCCCACTACCTTAGCCTACATGTGGCGCACACTGGTTGGCTATGGGGGTAAACCCACCACCACGTTTCAAATGTGGGTCCTACCTCAATTTTTGTTTAAAAAAATTCACGTATCATGACGCGTGGCTGTGGTGTATATATGTCTACGTGACATGACACATGGCAACAATGGCCCTCACCAGTTTGACAATCAATCAGAAAGTAATACGTGGCCACTTAATATTTACTATTTTTTAGGTTTGTTTTGAACGTTTTATAAATGTTATGGTTATTTTTAAACGTTTTTTAAACATTAAAGTTTCACGTTAGACTCTAACCTATATCCTACTGTAAACATTAGGATCCAAAATGTCCTTTTGCCTTCATATATTCTAAAAAGCAAAGAGTTTAAGAGGATGAAAAAAAGGGGAAATAATTGTATAGGAAGTAAGAGTAATTAATTCAATAAAGAGAAAAAAAAAAGAACCAGAGAAAATTTATTAGAAAACTTGGGGAGAAGCTATAGAAAAAGGGTAGAAAAATGTGAGCTACAAACAGGAGGAGACAAAAACGTCATCTACAGAAAAATAAACAGCAGAACACACATTAGTTAAGAAGAAGAAAATTATGATGTTGAATAACTAAACCTTACTCTTAATTGAAAAGATCTCAGATTATTGAATTCTAAATGGTTATGAGACTTTTAATTTTCAATTAAATTTTTTTATTGATTAAATATTAATTAATATTTATTTATTTATTAATTGTTTGATTTACAACTTAATGCACAATTAATGTGTAGATTAGATAGATTAACGTTATTTACAACTTATTGCATAATTAATGTGTTGATTTATTCCTTCAATTGCTAGATTAAATAAGTTGATGATCAACTTTTCAAATAAATTTTTTTTTGTTTAGTACATTAAAGATATAATTATAATTATAATTATAAAAAAAATAATTTTTAAAATTAAATATATATCGTGTATATATATTATCTAATTCATTAATATTCTTAATTCATAATTTTATTAATTAATTAAATCTAAGATTATAACTAGATTGACGATTAATAAAAGTTAATTTAAATACATCTTTTAATTAACTAGATTGAAGAGAAAATAGGTAAATAAAAATACTATAATAAATACTTAAACAATAAATTAATTCTATTAAATATAGATAATCAACATAAATTTAATAATTAAGAAAATATTAGATCATAATTTATTATTATTAATTGTTCAATTTTTTATTAGTCGTTAATTATTTTTAATTTAATATTTTAATTAAATTTTACTTAATTCATGATTTCATTCTCCTCCTGTTTCATAACCACTAATATCAAAATCTTAACTCTTCACTACCTGTTTCATAACTACTAATATCAATTAATTTGTGTTGCAGAAAATTAATTTTTATATTTGATTACAACACCTCGAGAAAATGACAAAATAATTATACTTCCATTTTATTACAAGAAAGAGCAAATCATAACACAACAAGATTACGTCATTTGCCTCAAATATAAGGTTTGATGGTTCGGGAATGGGTTTCAATATTTGGTGAACCATGTTAAAAGAAACAAGAAAAAGAAAAAGAAGTTACATTTCTGTAGTAACATTAATTTGCGTTGCAGAAAATTAATTTCTATATTTGGTTACAACACCTCGAGAAAATGACAAAATAATTATACTTCCATTTTATTACAAGAAAGAGCAAATTATAAAACAACAAGATTACGTCATTTACCTCAAATACAAGGTGTGATGGTACGGGAATGGGTTTCAAATTTTGGTGAACGATGTTAAAAGAATAAAGAAAAGAAAAAGAAGTTATATCTCTGTAGTAGCGTAGCAAATTTCAAACGCTAGTCTCACTCGAGCAAATATCCATACGTTAGTCTCACTCGAGCAAATATCTATACTACAGAAAATGGCAAAGCAGCTTTAAACAAAGTATTTAGAAATCTGGAAACAATACCCAGCATCTTGTCTAGCAAACAGCTTTAAACAAAGGCAGCTGGTTTTGACTACAATGATTATTTTCAACTGTTCGGGATTCAAAATGTAAGCACATGAAACTAAAAAAGGTGCATGTAAACCATACAATTACTCGTGTCCAGATTATGGTTCTCCACCAAGCTCCACCCGCAAGTTTTCATAAGGATAAACTTTTGGTGTCTGGTCAACAAGAATGGGAAGATATTAAGGACCTGTGAGTCTTCAATATTAATGAAGAAATAAAACTTGGAGGCCTCTAGCTTCTCCAGTAAGAGCAATGGGGAAAACTTCTTTATTCGACAAAGATATAAAGTAACATAAACAGTTAAACATATAATAACACACACAATGTAGAGAGCAAGATTTTGTCAACAGTATACGTCTGAGCTTTCTTCAAGGCATGGAAAATCTGATAAATCACCAAATTATCACAAACGAAACACTAATGGAGCTATGAACATCATATAGAAGAGAGAGATGGATTCCACAGAATATCAAAGGTATCGTATCACTAAATACACTTTGTATTTTATCATTAAGACAACTATGTATATTTCTACAAGAGGAATTCCCTTGGTTATGCTGCTTAGAGAGTGACATTGGCTGAATGATTAGACAAACAGGTCATGCTATTTTCTGGTCTGCCACTAGCTTTGACTGAAATTTCCTGATAATTCAAGCCTCTTGAAAAGTAAAATGGCCATCATCAAGAAATCATTCAAAGTGTATAATCCAAGATTGATGCTCCAGTACAATTTCTCTGCACACATTTTGCACTTCTAAGTAACATGTTACTTGCCTATGCTGAAGTCAAAGAAATTGTAGTTTTAGGCAATCCCTAAAGGTATCAAATGTTTCAGAAAGACTAGTAAACTTCTAAAGCTCTTCTTGTTACTTCCATCAACTTGGATTTGACATTAACTAGGGATATATTAATTGGTATCAAAAGAAGAATATATGCATCCAATATGTCAACTTACTCTGATGCAGAAGCATCACTTTTTTTCTTATTTCCTATTTTGATATTTTCTGTTATGGTTAGCTCCTGTTTTCGAGTTTTTTAGTCAAAACTTCCTATTCAATTTATTTTTGCTTAATGGCTAGGAACAGAAGAGGTTTAATAATCTAAGGTTGTGATTTATACCCTAGATATAATCACATTATAAATAGCAGTCCCATATGTTATGTTGAGGGATTTTTCTTTACATTATGAAGAATTTCTAATAAGGGCTTAACTTTAGCCGCATTCCTTCCCATACAACTCTTAGCTAATTCTTGTATGTTTGTTGTGGGATTTTGAGCTTTGCTTACGACTGCGCTATCAATTGGTATCAGAGCAACAGATCCTAAGTTTCTTTTTTGGGATTTTTTGTATCTGTTTTTCTCAATAGTTGGATGAGGTAGAGGTTGTGGGTGAGGAAAACAAACCCAACGGATAGAATTGGTTGAGATATGTCATATGATTGAGGATATTTCTCGGACTGTCCAGAATTTACAGTGGCAGACATCAATGGGAGCCCATATGGAGATTCCAGAAGGCGACCATGATCCCTTAGATTTTCCAGAAGGAGGTCTTGAGGATGACGTCGATGAGCTTGAAGATGAGAATCCCTTTCATGATGTTGGAATGCTAACCGTGCAGCAAGAGGCAGATTGGAAGACCAAATATTACATGCACTTGACTTAAATAATAGTGGAGTTAAAATAGAGGTTGCTGATTTTCATGGAAAGTTGCATGCTAAAGATTATTTGGATAGGGAAGCCAGCGTAGAGAATTATTTTGAGTGGAAGCCAATGGCAGAAAATCGCAAGGTACTATTTGTAAAACTAAAACGCAAGGCGATTGCACTTCAATGGTGGAGGAGGATTGAAGAGCAACAAGTACATCAACAAAAGGCAGAAGTCTGCACTTGGGAACATATGAAAGCCAAGATGCGGAAACAATACTTACCAGCTGATTATATGATGGAGATGTATGAAAATTTCCATTGTTTGAAGTAGGGTAGCATGTCAATCAATGAGTACAGCTCAGATTTCAACAATCTTTCTATCAGATTAGGCCTGAGTGAGAATAATAAACCATTGACTGCTTGCTATCTTGCTGGATTAAACCAGTCACTCAGAGATGAGATGGGTGTTATTCGGTGATCTAACTTAAAGGATGCTCGTCAATATGCTTTGATTGTAGAAAGAACAATTGCTCGACTTGAGGGTCATCGTCTATAATTTAGCAAATATGATAATGGCTTAATTCCAATTGAAATTCAACACCCAGCTTGTTAATCGAAGCAATCGAGGGAATGCTGACAAAGGGAAAGGTGCAACCTATGGTGTTAGCCGCAACAACAGTCCTAGCAATAATGTTAAGATGAACAACAGCTCAAAAATTCACTACTTCATTTGTGGAGAACTTGGGCACAGTTTTTATGCTTGACCACAAAAACGAGTTAATTTGGCTGAGATTCAAGAAGATTTATGAAGGATAAATTGAACCTGTTTATGATGAGTATGATGTTGCTGAAAAAGAGATTGATGTGTATCCTATGCAGGACCAGTCTTTGGTGGTTCATAAAGTGATGGTTGCAACTAGCAAGGATGAAGAGGAAGATTGAGGTGTCGTAGTATTTACAAAACCCGAGTTCTTTGTAGTGGTAAGATTTGTGACATGATCATTGATAGTGGAAGTATAGAAAATGTTATTTCAAAAGATGCAGTGGAGAAATTAAAGCTGCCTATAGAGAAGCATCTGAATTCATACAAGATAGGTTGGCTTAATAAGGATAATGAGGTTTTGGTTAATTCCCAATGTCTGGTAAAATTTGCTTTAGTCCTGATTTAGAAGATAAGGCTCCATGTGATGTGGTACCAATGGATGTCAGTCACATCCTTCTGTGTCGACCATGGCTATATGATCATGATATAGAGTACCATACCAAACCCAATACTTACTCTCTTCATAGGAATAACAAGAAATACACCTAGCATCCTTTGAAAGCAGAAAGTAAAGAAATAACGAGTAGCGTGGGCAATAAGGTGAATGAATTTTTATCGGTTGAGAAGTTTGAGATTGCAAGCAGAGAATGTGGCCAATTTTATGCTTTAATCGGTAAGGTGGTAGACAACAGATAGCCTAAAGATTGTCAGCAAGTCGCTCCTGAAGTTAAGCAATTGCTGCAATGATTTGCTGAATTGTTTCAAAATAAGCTTCCTAAAGGTTTACTGCCAGCTATGAGCATTCAACACATTATTGATCTGATCCCTAGACTGCCTTTACCAAATCAAGCAGCATACGAAATGCCTCCTAAACAATGTGCTGAGATGCAAAAACAGTTGGAGTAACTGATTAGTAAGGGCCTAGTGCGTGAAAGCAAAAGCCCTTGTGCTTGCCCAACTTTACTAGCTCCAAAAAAAGATGGTTCATTGGCAAATCTATTTTGATAGTCGTGCCATAAATAAAATCATTATCAAGTATCGTTTTCCTATTCCACAATTGGAAGACATGCTTGATCAATTGTCCGACGCTAAAGTGTTCTCAAAGATTGACGTGCAAAGTGATTATCATCAAATATGCTTGAGAAGTGGAGATGAATGAAAAACGGCATTCAAAACACCAAATGAGCTTTATGAATGGATGGCGCTACCTTTTAAGCTTTCAAATGCACCAAGCACATTTATGCGAGTCATGAAACAGGTACTGCAATCTTTCTTGAATACATTTGTCGTTGTTTATTTTGACGACACTTTGATTTATAGTAAAAATGAGAGGGAACATCTACAACACCTGCTACAAGTTTTGGAGATTCTTTCCAATGAGAAGTTTTATGTTAACTTAAAGAAGTGCACTTTCTTACATCAAGAAGTGGTATTTCTTGGCTTCATTATTGTTGAAGTTAGATTAGCACCCAACCCAGAAAAAGTGCATGCTAACAAAGAGTGACCAACTCTTGGATCAATCAAAGATGTGCGAAGTTTCCACGGGCTAACATCTTTTTACCAACGATTCATCTGGAATTTCAATTCAATTATGAGTCCCATAACTCATTGTTTGAAGCAGGATAGTTTTGAACAGTCAAATTCTACTCAGAGGGCCTTTGAAGAAATTAAGACCTTAATGATTAAGGCTCCAGTCCTTACGTTACCTGATTTTGAAAAATTATTTGTGGTTGAATATGAAGCATCCCACAAAGGAATAGGAGCTGTGCTCAGCCAGGAATGTAAACCGGTTGAATTTTTTGGTGAGAAACTTTCAAATGCCAAGCTGCGGTATTCCACCTATGACCTAGGGTATTATGCTCTAGTTCGTGCTATTCAGCACTAGCAGCATCATTTGTCTTATAGAGAGTTTGTTATGTATTCTGATCATCAAGCATTGCGATATTTAAACTCTTTGAAGAAACTCAATCATAAACATGAAAAATGGAACTCTTTTCTCAATGAGGGGAAAATAATGAGTAGAAGAACTTTAATGCTAGCAGTTATGGGCACTCAAGTTACAAGTTTTGAGGAATTGAAGAACCATTACCACGTTGATCCTTATTTCAACCGTTTACTTGCAAAGCTACAGGGTGACAGAACTGCTAATATGTTAACTTTTAGGCTGCATGATGGGTATATTTTTAGAGGCAATCAATTGTGCATACCAAAATCTTCTATGCAGGAGCAAGCTGTTAGAGAATTGCATGGTAATGGTTTAGGTGGCCATTTCAGCAGGGACAAAACCATTCATATGGTGGTTGATTGTTATTATTGTCTGAAGATGTATAAAGATGTGAGCTGGGTTATGAAGCGGAGTGCTATAAGTCAATTCGACAAGGGTAATTCGCAAAACACCAGTTTGTATACCCCTCTTCCAATACCTGATACTCCTTCGGTCCATTTAAGCATGGATTTTATCTTAGGGTTGCCAAAATCTTCCAAGGGACATGATTTCATTTTTGTGGTCATGGATCACTTCTCAAAAATGGAACATTTTATTCTTTGCTCCAGAGCATTTGATGCTACGCATATTGCTGATATATTCTTTCAAGAAGTAGTGAGGTTACATGGCATTCCTTCTTCTATGGTATCAAATTGAGATGTGAAATTCTTGAGCCAATTTTGGATAACATTATGGAGAAATTTTGGGACTAAGTTGAAATATTCTAGTACATGCCATCCCCAAAGATGGTCAAATTGAGGCTATCAATAGAAGTTTGGGTAATTTGCTGAGGTGTCTTGTGGGGAACAATGTGAAGAATTGGGAGTTTGTAATACCACAAGTTGAATTTGCTTATAACAACTCATAGTCAATTGTGGTACCAAGAAGACACCATTTGAAGCAGCTTATGGGATGCAACCTCAGCATGAGCTTGATTTAGTTCCACTTCTAGAAGGGGTCCGAGTTAGTGATGATGGAGAAGCTTTTGCTAACCACATTAGGAGAGTTCATGAAGAGGTACAAACTGCTTTGGAGAACAAGAGGCTTCTTATGCTAAGGTTGCCAATGAATATCGTAGAGCCCAAGAATTTGAAGAACGAGACTTAGTTCTTGTTCATTTAAAGCGAGTCAGGTTTCCTAAGGGAACTTATCACAAGCTAAAATCTAGGAAGTTTGGATCTTGTAAAGTACTAGAGAAAATTTGTTCAAATGCCAACAGATTTACAAATCAGTCCCATTTTCAATGTTGTGATCTGTATGAATCTGAAGGGTTAGATGGTGAAGTGGTTAATGTTGAAGAACAAGCCCAGCAGCACCATAAGGCAATTGGAGATGTTGAAGAACTCCTAGATGTTAAAGAGGAAACTTCAAGAAGGGGTAAATAGCATCACTGTTTTCTGGTGAAATGGCTGGGTAAACCAGCTACTAAAAGCACTTGGATTGCAAGTGAAGAACTGAAGAGGGTTGATCCAGAAATTTATGAAGAATTTGTTAAAGTTTTTCAGTTGGAGTCGAGCTCTTTTTCCACCCAGTGAGATTGATGCAAGAGCAACACCTTTTTTCTTCTTCTTTCCTATTTTGATATTTTCTGTTATGGTTAGTTCCCGTTTAGGAATTTTTTAGTCAAAACTTCCTATTCAGTTTATTTTTATTTAATGGCTAGGATCAAAAGAGGTTTAATAATCTAAGGCTGTGATACCCTAGATATAATCCTATTATAAATAGCAGTCCCATATTTTATGTTGAGAGATTTTTCTTGACGTTATGAAGAATTTCTAATAAAGGCTTAACTTTAGCCGCATTCCTTCACATACAGTTCTTAGCTAATCCTTATGTGTTTATTGTGGGATTTTGGGCTTTATTTACAACTACACTATCACTCCGCATCAAGGTCTTTTTATTAATAAGGCTTCTAAAGTTAGCATGCCAATAACTTAAAAAAAAACAACCTTCTTAGCGGTGAATAATTAAAGAAATTCAAGAAAGATTTACTGCCACTACTATTAGATATTTCACGATAAGGGTCTACATCTATTAGTTCTTACATAATAATCATCGCATTCAATGATATATAGTCTTCCTCCTAAGTAAATACAAATGTAGAAAGCTTATGAACAGAATTCAACAGTAGAAAAACACAACAATACTCCAACAGGAGATATAAGGTTCTTTCATAGATTCTCAAGGTTGCTCAACACAGGATATGGATGCCTAATTACGTATCTTGACATTCAAATGCAAAACCTAATTGAAGAATACATTGCAATAACAGCAGTAGACAACCCAATAGGCATAATAAATCATTATCAGAACTCAAGAGGAAGTTCATGGACCTTGATCACAACTGATTAAAATTCCTCAGCACAATGAAGACATTATTTAAGCACATAAAAGAAGGTTAAAAAGCAGTGACTCACAAAAGGTACTTTAGAAGCTTTATCATTCCACACAGCTAACAATCCCAAAGACGCGAAGAATCCCAAACCTCCGCACAACCACGCTAATGCCTCATACTGTAATTTTACTATTATTTTCTGTTGCAACTAAAACGGAATATGAGAAATTTTTTAAAAAAATTAAAGTACCTTTCCGACAGTTTCGGCGATACGATCGATACAAGGCTCCGGAAACGGCGTGCCGTTGTCCCAAACCAGCTCGTCATTTACAGGAAGCTTCATAAACAATCTATAAAATCATTCATTTTTCAAAAAAAAAAATGGAAATAGAGAGATCAGAGGGCTTTATGTATGTGAATATATATACTGACAGGTTTGTCGGGGACGATGTGCTTGCCGACGGGAAGGCCCATGCCGGAACGGAGGCGAAGGGACGAGGTAACAGAGCGTCCCAGAACGCCGTTGCCTCCCAGGATCCGTGACGTCACGTGGCTCAATCTTCCTGCCATTGATTGATCTCTGGAATTCCGTGCCTCACTTTCGCTCTGTGTGCGTGTGATTGAGATTGACCACAACCAGACCAACGAGTAATCGCCAAGAAACTACTTTGGGCCTAATTAGTTTCTCGATAGCCCTACCGTGCCTTCAATTTCTTCAACTCATATGCAGCCCTGGCCTGGCATGGCCTTACAGTTAATCATAAGCTGGTATGTATATCAATGCTTTTGCTTGCACGCCCATGAGTCAAATCCAAAAAACTAATAAATTTGAATTTTGAAAATAAGTTCATAGATCGGAGTTTGGTTTAAAATATAAGCCCAAACAATATTAAGGTTTTAGTTTGAGCTAATAAATAAAAAAGAAGCCCAGTTCTATTCATTAATAAATATCCTAAATTTAGACCAATTACCATTTGCATCTAATAATTTCTTATGTAGATAATTATTGGAAAAGAGAAAAAAACTCTCTCTAAAATAGCAGTTTTATGTAAATTCTTTCTTTTATTTTCTTTATACAAATAATTTTTTGAATTATAATTTATATTTGTCTGGATAAAATATTAATTTAGGTTATTGTAATTTAACACATGTTAAGTTGAGACAAATAGTCACTTTTACATCAAATATCAATTTATTGTTGAATTATGAGCCCCCCTTTCCCTAGCTTTGCTAATTCTTAGTATCAATAAATCTAAGTTCATTTTTTTCTAAAAAAGGTACGTTATTTTCAAGTGAGTATTAAATAATTTTTAGTTTTTGAAAACAATGTTATGACTGTTAAGGAATTATTTTAGTTGACTACCATATCTTGTCAAGTCATTGTTTTATAATCACAATAATTTCAACTATATAAATATTTATATACACACTTTATGCAAACTTGTTAAGTTAAAGAGAGATTTTAATATATGATTTTGATGATAAAAAACTAAATTTCTTATTAATAGTTTACTTTGTTATAATAATTTGAAAGATATGAATTTAAATGATATACATAAACACTCTTAGAGCATAAAGAACATATGTTTGAATGGAAATTGGAATTTAAGACAATTTGACATCAAAAGCAAAATGAAGGGGGTGATCAAGATCAAGATAATTAAGGTTTAATACATTTATATTTTTAATTTTTTAAATAAATTTTTTCTTGATCTTTTTAATATTCTTAAAGGCTTTTTATATAGTGGATCTGTCGCAAACTACTAAATAATAAATACATAACCTAGTTTCCTAATTATGTAGTAAGGCACGTTAAAATCGATTCCATAAATAACTAGTAATATTTTAAATTATTTCCAATGTTGCAAAAAACCAAAAAGAAAAGAAACAAATGAAAACCCCGTAGTACGATAAAATTTAAAAAAACGAAAAGACAACTAATGAAATTAAAATGAATAAAATAAGAAAGCAAATAATAAGAAACAAATAAAAAAGACGAAAAGCTGGGTAAATGATATTATTAGAATTCATGAATTACAATCGATCATTAAAAATATGTAAATTGTATTATACTTAAGATGTTAAACTATAGACATAAACAAACATTTGCATCCTATATTCCTCCATTTTTAGGTAAATCTATCAAAATTTTAAAATACTCTTGATTACGCAATAACTTATAATAAGCTCTCTAAATTTAGTGGCGCAACAATATTAAGAATTAGGGAATAGCAAACTAGGGCCATAATCTCGCAAGTTTGGATCATGTAATCTAAAGAATCAAAACTCTATGCTAAGTTGAATAAGTTTTACTTACAAAATCAATTAACCTATCGACACTTATAGTAATCACTAATGACAATTACAAATCAAAAGTTCAAACTTAATAATCGAACTAAAAAATTACTAATATGATGACTTATCCTACACATAATTCGTAATTCTTGACATTCAATTAGAGTTTCAACTCAGTCTTAGTATAAAACACAAAACCTATTCAAAACCTAATTCAAATCTTACAATCTCAATCCATTATTCCATTAAATATATTCTAATCCAAATAAAATTAACTTAACATACTGAAATTAACCAAAAAAAAGCAAAATGAAATTGCAGGAAATATAAAGATAATGTTGTAAATTAAAGATTAACCATTAAATTATCATAAACTAAAGGTTCAAAAAGTATTCAAAGGAAATCTAAATGAAACACGTGGAAAAATAAATGAAAATAACAAAACTGTAATAGAAATAAAAACAAACTAATTATTCAGCACCTAAATGCATCTACAAAACAAAGTCTAAATAAATGAAAATAAATAAAGCAATAAATCACCTAAATGTATAGAGAAACACAAAGAAAACAATATTTGCCTAAATAGGATCAAAAACTCATGAACCTGCTCCATTTCATCTTTATATAGTCCTCTTTAGGGTTGGCAAATACTAGATATGTAAATGTCACGTTTGCCTTTCTTTTTCGTTTTCTAGACACTCAACAGTAGTAAATAGTACCATCAACGACCCTTGCATAAAACCTATGTCAAAGGATCTAGAAATCGTCTATTAACAATAGTTTTATGGTCTATCAATGGCCCCTACACAAAACCCATATTAATGATCTAGAATTTGACTCCTTCCCTGATTCTTCTCTAAATCTCTTCCAAATTTGGCTCTTGCATCTAGTATTTGTATCCAATGATCAATACTAC
>JAOXYD010000135.1:16165318-16176372 GCA_028565735.1 Pinacopodium congolense | reverse complement strand
AGCTGTTATTGTACAGATTATTATTTCCTAGTTTAGACACAATATTGTACTATATATTGATGTAAACAAAAATAAAAAATAGAAGCTAAATATCTCTATTTTACTGGATTCATCTTAACAAGGAGATCGAAGATGTTCTTGATGAATAAATTGTAGCCACAAGAGCTAGTGGATATCAACAATTTATGTTCATGTGAAAAGGAAGATCAATTTCTAACAGTACTTGGATTTTCGAGTTTGAATTTCACAAGTTGAATTTAGACTTGTATGAGCAATATTTGTCACATTCTACATGATGGACGACTTCAGACAAGTCGGGGAGAACCAATGCAAAAAAAAGCCTAGAATTTATAAAAGGAAAAAAAAGAGAGCAAATCACTCAACCACAAGCCTTGATGTGGTGAAATGAATATGGGAGTTAAAATGATAGCAAAGACACAAGGGCTGAAATTTAGGTTATGTTAAGTTCCCTTATTAGATAAGAAGCAATAATAACTTAAATATATTATCCTAGTTGTTTAGGACTTAAACTTAATCAAGAATAAAGGAAATCCTATTAGAATAGGATTCAAATTGGGGATTTTAGTTAGAAAATTTTTACTACTAGAATAAGGATTCCAAAGACTTTACCATAAATATGTGTCTACTCAATCCTTCAATAATAAGATTCAGAATTTGTCTTATATAGACTTGAATTTTCCAATAGAAGGTGTGATGCTTTCTTGTAAAAATGATTCTTAAGCTTTAGGAGTGATTCCTAGTTTCTTACCCCCATTATTTGTTCATCTAACCCAAAACTCTAAATATCAGCTATCACAAACCTGAAATTTCAACAGCTCATGTTGAAATCCAAACCTAAAAACTAAAATTCCAGCAGCCTAACAACAATCCGCAATCTATATTTCCTAATCCTTGGAAGTTTAGCCCTAGTTTCTTATTTCTTCTATCCGGCCTACATCATTTCACTACCTAAAGAGACCAAAGCTGACCACAATATTAGATAGATTTTATAGGCTTCTCCAATATTATTTGGCCTAAAAAAGTCATTGTCACTTGATTAGTCCATAATTGAAATTTCATTTCCATACACTGTTCTTTTCCAATAGAACCATTAAATTATTCCAAATTAGATTCACAATTTTCACTAGAAAACATCTATCATCCAAGTTGTAGTTAAAACTGTACGTATAATAATTACAATGTTCTATTTTTGAAAAGAATCAAATCCTATAAACTACAGCATTTGCAATTTATGTGTCAAGAGTAATTGTACATATTGATGTGGATGCTTTGGTGGGACGGTAATATCAGAGAAAGAAAGTAGCAATAGTAAATGCAGCCTAGTTTACTGAATCAGAATTTTATTTTGTTTCCTTTATCGGTTTTTATTTTGTTGGTTAAGATCATAAATCAGTTAATTAAGATCCTATCATTTGGGATCTCTTTCCTTTGTTATTTACAGACTTTAAAAGGACCATGAATATGGAATAAAGAACCAAGCAATTATTCTCTTACTTTGTTAGTCTTGTACGAGATGAGTCTACCTCTCCAGATTACCTATAGGTAACAAGAGGGATCCTTCCATGTCTAGATCTCTGACTAGGTCCTACACTAAGGCACACAACACATATATGGCAGAAGAAACCATTAAGAACAATTAATGGCCATACCTTAGGACCACGATCAACCAATCGAGCCCATTCATGTCGGTTCCTCAAGCAATCAAGAACAGCTTGAGAATGACTTGAATATGCATAACGTTCTCCATTGTGCTTTCTTAAGTTATGCCAGTGCTAAAAAAGGAATTACTAAGAGTGAAAGTCTGACATGTTCTCTTGTACTAGAATAGAATATATTGATGAAAATGGACAATCAATTATGTCTTTAGAGCCATACCGGTAAGACAGCATTGCATAGTTCTTCATAAGTCATACGCTTGCCTTTGCTCATGATCTCATTGATTAAACCTGTAGATTGAACAATAGAAAAATCAACCCAAAAGCACAAAATTTAAGCAAAAAATATGGAGATGAAAGGAGACAGAAATTGCAAAAAACTAGAGATCCTTTCTTTTTTCACTTATATCATACACATACATATCAATAATCATATATTGACTTGAAAGTTCTAGGGTTCCAAGAGGGGTAGCTACCTGGTAAAGTTTGGTGAACAGGACCACGAACAGTGCCAGTCTCCTCATCAGATATAGTCCTAGGAGAGTTATGTAAAGATGAAACACGATGGTCATCATTAACCTCAGTAGAGGAAGATGGACCGCTGTTTGCTGTTGATGTAGATGCAGTGGGGACATTTTTTTTAACAGAATGTATTGACCTTGGTGAACTATTGCCCTCTCTCTTAGATGATATGTCAGCCGAAGATCCTGAATCAGGTCGCCTCCAATCAGGTGATAATGGCACTCTACCAGTCCTTTTATCTTCAACATCACGCTCATGAGAACGGTGAACCCCATCTTTGTATGCATCCCTATTTATTCTCCGAGAACTCTGAGAATTCAATGTAGTATGTGATTAGAATCAAGAGCCATGCTAATGATCTATACCCAATAATGGTGCTACAGTAAATATTTACTTTGAGTACGTAAACTTTTTTTTATGTTTTTGAAGTAACAAGTAACATGCATCTTACCAAAGCATAATCCTTTCCTCCAGAATTAGATGACCGCTTCACAAGCATGCTGGTTGCAGTCAATGATGTCAAACGAGGTAAGCTACCAGTATGACGAACACGAGGAACACGAGGCACCCTAGGAGAACTATTGAGCTCTTGGTGTAAAAGCAAAGCAAGCTGCAAATACAACAAAAGAATAGATCAGTTTTAGACTCTAAAGCCAAACTGCATTGAAAGAATAAAAAAGAATAAATAGAAGATAAATAATGTTCACACCTCTTCATCACTTAAAGCCGCAGGAGAATTGGCAGCTGCAGAAACATTCATTGACACTGTATGATTTGCTTTAGATAACGACTGGTTGGTAAAATGATTAAACTTTTCACTCCTCAAGGGTAGTGTTGATGACAGTGCTCTATTTTGCATGAGCGAATCACATTCATTTCGCAATGCCCCCACAGTCTCAACAGAAGTCCGAACCAAAGATGCTTTGGAATAAAGTAATGAATCATTTGCATCTAAAACAGTTTGATTGGGATGATAAGTATGTGACTTCTTGCTTGAGTTTGTCACCTTAGAAGCAGAGCAGGTTTTTGGATGTTCCTTTTTTGTTTTTATTGACTTTTCATCCCAATCTTCGTCGGTTCCAACATCAATTTTGGCTTGATCCTTCTTGAGACCTGTATGATGGAGCACCACCTGCTTAGTATCAGGAGAAGAATTCACAGTATCAGCAGATCTGAAGTTTTCTAATGCAGATGATTTGGAGGTCATGACTACAGATAAAGTGGAAGATAATTTTTCAGAAAGCATTCTTTGTTGACTGGGTAGTATGGGAACCGCCAACTTAGTTCCAATTGATGCTGAGAGTTCTCCAGTAAATCCTGAACTATGTTTGGGTTCTGAAGTACATTTTTGCATCGACATTGAGCCTTCAGCCTGATCCAATTCTTGTTTGGGCTGACAAGAATCCATTTTTAATTCCTGCTCTTTATCTAGATGATAATCACCAATAGCCTCAGAGATTTTGTCAGCCTCTTGTTCCCTGAGATCTGGTAAACAGGTTGATGCTACAATATTCTTCTTGGAATTTTCAGGCATATTCTGAACTAATATCCCATTAAAGACACCCCTAGAATCACTATCATGGACTTCTACTTTAATGTTGGGGTGTACAGAACTAGAACTGCCATATGTACCACCACTAACATCAATCTGCTTCCTCTTAACTTCTTCCGGAGCACCAGGCAACTCAATATTTGGAGGCTTCAAATCACTTGCACCAGATACTCCCATGTTATTATCAGAGTTAACATTTAGGATGCCATCTCCCTATAAAAAATAAAATGGAAGTGAATTGAAATTTTGATATGGCATGCTAGATATAAAAAAATCCATAAAAAGTAAAAGGTTTCCAGCCAGAAAATAGCTGCACACTAAAGAGACAATAGGGCATACCTCAAGTTTCACGAGCAATTTTCCATCATCAGTATGCTCCAATCCTGATGAAGCCATTACTTTGGAAGAATTGTCAGCCATATATACAACCACAGGGCCATGCTTCCCTTCCTTGGATCCAAAGCCAACTGGAAAGTTAACATTAGACATGTCACAAGATAATGCTTCCAAAGAGCCCTCCAAGTCAGACTTCTCCGCTCCACTGCCTATTGCGTCATACTCCATTGATTGACATCTTTGCCAAGAAGCGTCCCTCAAATTCATGTTCTTTCTACCTTGACTATCATTCACAAAAGACTTCGAACTTCTGTCTTCATAAAATTCCAATGGTTTTCCATCACTGGCTGATGTAAACACTAGTAATAGAATAAAGAGAAATAAACAATCTGAGTCAATAGACGCAAGTCTACAGCGACAACACAATACCTCTCTTATATATTCATTCAAAGTGCTAACTTAGAAAACAATGACGAAAGGTCCGTTGAACTTATGGACATAAGGTAAACACACAACGCAAATGAATCTTAGCTAATAACCAAAAGATGGAGAAGTGTGCCAACTCACCTGATTCAGCAGACCCATGTAAACTTTTCATGAAAATATCCCCCTCCTTTTCTAAAGCTCTGGCTTTCTTCTTTCGACTTCGATCTTTGGAAGGTAAAAGCTCTTCTCTTCTCCAGTTACCCGATGGTACCACGGCAGGCCTAAGCAAGCTTCTCTCTTTCTTCACACCAATCTGCTGATGCCCAACATCTTCATCATTCTTATCAAAGCACCCTTCCTCACCATGTTTAACTCCCATACCAATCAAAGCAGCAGCAGAGGTCGCTAAAACACTCTCCTTGGACAAGGAAAAGAAAACACCTGCACCTTTATCAACAGCATTCAATTTCTCTCCCTCATGATCCCCATTATTGTCCTCGTCCCAACAAGGAAACTCTCTGTACTGGAAATTAAACTTCTTGGGCACATACCCAGTACACTTCCACAACTCCGGCGAGAAAACCGACGACAACCTACTAAATAACGCCGAATCCCCACCAGGAATCCCCTGAACATGGACTCTCTCCTCCATCGGTATATCAGTCCAAAGCCTTAAGGCCCTGCGCGGGGGTTCATTTTCCACAAAATCGCTCTCTAACCGGATGGTTTTAGTGGGCAATTCAACAAGCAACTGAGCGACCTCGGTCTCTTCACTATCGTTGCGATTGTTCTTGGCCTTGCACTTATCACAAGTAAAGAGCTCCTCTCCTTTAACGTAGCGAGAGCAGTGCGTGTGCACCCAGACGCCACAGTCGTCGCAATTGACCATCTCTTCTCCGTCATCGAAATTGACACCGCACACGCAATCCACCGTCCACGAGCCATCGACCCAGTCGTCATGCGGATCATGGTGGCTCTGGAGACGGTGAGACCGCCCCTTCATGTATTCAATTTCCATGGCCTCAATTTGTTAAAGGAAAAAAAAAAAAAAAACCCGACTGTAGTTCTCAAGCTAAGAAGAGACAAATAAAGAGGTAAATTCGCATCTTCGGCTGTCGAATCCTCAATGACAGAAACAGAAACCCAAACCCCTCAACGTTGCCGGAATAGAAACAAGGGCAAAGGTTGGTCGAAACTTGAAACATAAACAAAAGTGGTTCGGCTATGGAGATCGAGGGAAACATTGGCCCGGGTAACCGACTCGGTCCAGCTCACTTTCCTCAGGCCTCGGCCTCTGTTGTGCTCCCAATATCTTCCTCAGGCCTGGTTTCGAGTTCATGGTACCTGGCCTAACCCTATTGATAAAACGACGTGGTTTTGTTAAATGAGTGGAATATAATTTGTGAAAAAACAGCACATAGCCCCTTGGTCCTCCCAATTCTCTTTATTTATGGATGCTTCTTATATTTGCCTTTTTTTCTTTTGTGTCTTCCTAAAAAAAATTTGTAGACAGAAGTACTTGGAAATAGGAAAAAAGGAAATAATCAAACTTTTTTATTCACTTAGTGCATGGCTTAATATTATAATTGTTAAGCTATTTGTTTTTATCTTTGTGATTTCTTTACCGTATAAGTTTTGTCTTGTGGAATACGAACTGTATAATAAACTTGAAGTGACTCTTATATCCAGAGTTGTTAGTTATTTTGGCTTTAATAAATCATTTTGTTCGGTTACGTAATGTGTTTTGTCCCTCTTTGTTTCATATTACAAGTTCCTAAATTCAAGTGTCATGCTTTTTGACCCAATTTCTTTAATTAGTATATTCGATGCGGTATACTTTTAAAATTTCAACGCACTTGGTACAGTGAATGGGTTATACTATTTGAATCTCAACATAGTTGGTAAAGCGAATGCAAACTTGTTACATATAAGTGGGTTGGTATTATTCATTTACTTTAAATATACATTAATGAGAGGAGTTAATTTTACTTGGACCTTATGTAGTTTTAAGATTTTTCAAATTACCCCTCCAGTTCTAAAATTATACAAGATCTCACATTAGTTTAATACAATTTTCAGCCTAGCTTCCTGTCATTAAAAAAAAAAGACCTATTAATTACAATGACATGTTATTTTACGTGATAGCTCACGTAAAAACACATGATGACGTGGCATGGAAGACATGCTAGTGTGACATATGACGTGACGCACTAACATGGCATATAACATGACAAAGAGGTGTACAATAAAATTTTTTAAAGTTTAAAAAGTGTATATGTAATATTTTCAAAGTTAAAAGTAGTGACGTGAAATTTAATTAAACTATAAGGGGTCAAAATGTAATTTATTTTTCTTTCTAAAATATATATTTATATTCATAATATTTATATTAAAAATAATATTTGATATCTTTTACCTCTTAAATGTTTTTAAATTTTATAATTTTTTTTAAAATTTTAAAGTGTATTTACCAACTAACCCTTAAATTTAATTTTAGAGTTTAATATAATTTTACAATTTAATACAATAGTTAGATTTTAGTCCATTTTAAAATATTTTTAAAACAATTTTAAACGTGATCACTTTTAAAAATATTTTTTATATTCTTTTGTACAAATTTTATAAAATATCATTAGATACTAAAAATGTATAAAATTTTTAAAGCATTTAAAAGGTAAAAGTATCACATTTATATGTTTAGATATCATATATATTATAAATAAAAATAATTTCATATTAGAAATAAAAATAAAAAACTTTCTAAAATTTTTTAAGCATTTAAATGTGATACCTTTTACTTTTAAATGCTTTAAAATTTTATACATTTTTAATTATCTAATAATATTTTATAAATTTTGTATAAAAGAATCTAATACATAAAAAATATTTCTAAAAGTGATAACATTTAAAATTGTTTTTAAAAAATATTTTGAAATTGACCAAATTCTAATTATTATATTTAATTGTAAAATTATATTAAACTCTAAAATTAAATTTAAGGATTCATATATATACAATATTTTAAAATAGGTTCACATATATTATAATTTAAATTGATTTCATTTTTAATTATCACAACTAAATTAGTTTTTTATCACAAGTATTAACCAAATAGGTTTTTATTTTTAATTTTATTATTATAAATGTCAACCAAATATGTTTTTTACTTTCTTATAAAAATAGAAATAAAAAATTACAAGAAGAAGTAGCTAAATCCTTTTAAAATAGTTAGGGAATAAAGTAGATTTTTTATTATATATTTTGTATTTATTCAATTTTTAACTACTCTTAATATAGATTGTTAATAAAATAAATATATAATTATATATAGACAAAAAAAATTACATTAATTTTTACGTGTGACATCATATTTAAATTATAATACATAAAAGTACATATTGATTTTTTTAGTTGAAAAAATTATAGTAAGTTATTTACTTGTATCACATCGTTTTTAGTTAGACTTTAATAAGTAAGGTTTAATATAGAAACATGTAACGACAAATCAAATGATTGTTTGATGCCTAACAAAACTTTATAAATATATGTATGACTTGATAAATATTTAGATAGATATATAATTTTTTATTTGTTAAATACTTTTCTAAACTTTTATTTTCAACTAATTATTCTTTTAACTTTTATCAATAGAACAAAATAATTTTTAAGCTAAAATCCATGTGCTGTAGTAAGTAAAAGGTATCCCAATATTTTAGTCAATTTTAAAATATTTTTAAAATAATTTTAATTGTTACCACTTTTAAAAATATTTTTTACACATTTGATCCTTTTGAACAAATTTTATAAAATATTATTATATATTTAGAAATGTATAAAATTTTTAAAGCATTTAAAAGGTAAAAGATAACACATTTAAATGCTTAAAAAAATTTTGAAACTTTTTTTATTTTTATAGAATTTAAATGTGATATCTTTTACCTTTTAAATGCTTTAAAAATTTTATACATTTTTAATATCTAATGACATTTTATAAAATTTTTATAAAACAATCTAATGTTTAAAAAATATTTTTAAAAGAGATAACATTTAAAATTATTTTTAAAAATATTTTAAAATTGACTAATATCTAACTATTTTATTAAATTGTAAAATTATATTAAACTCTAAAATTAAATTTAAGGGTTAGTTTGAAAAAAAATATAATGCATGCACTTTAAAATTTTAGAAATAAAAATAAAAATTTTATAAAATTTTTAAATCATTTAAAAGGTAAAAGGTATCCCAATATTATTTTTAATATAAATATTATGAATATAAACATATATTTTAGATAGAAAAAATAAATTACATTTTGGCTCCTATAGTTTTGTTAAATTTCACGTCACCTCCTTCAATTTTAAAAATATTACATACACACCCCTGAACTTTAAAAAATTTCATTATACCCTTTTTTACCACATCATCTACCATGTTAGCGTGCCATATCGAATGCCATGTGAGCACGTCTTCTATGTCAACTGCCTCTTCATCATGTCTTCTTATGTCAACTATCACGTCAGATGTCACGTCATCACCATTAGTAGGCCCGACTTTTTTTTAACGATAGAGGGTTGGGTGAAAATTGTATTAAACTACATGGGGATCTAGTGTAATTTTAGAACCACAATGGGTAATTTGAAAAATCTTGAAATTATAGGGTCCGAGTGAAATTGACTGTAATGAGAGATCTAGAATACTTAGAAGGCTTAAATCCAAGTCCATAGCCATTCAATAGCCTTATAGAGAGGGTGTTAATTAGGTTTGACCCATTTGTTTTATAAAATTTAGATTTATTGTAACAATTATTATTTCTTTAATTTTTAAGGAAAATATATTGTGATCTTCCTTTGGTGGCTATTAATGATCTTTATAGGGAGAAATGCCTAAATATTTTTATATATTTTAAATTATTTAATTAGAGTCCTATAATATTTAAATTAGGGTTCATCGTTTTAAAATAATATTTAATAAATTGGGTCTAGGTCCAAGGTTCCATTTCGTTTATAGCAATTTACAGGCCTGAAATTCAAACGTAAGAGGAGGCGCATATCGCATTCAAGACTTCTTTTCTCTAATAAAACCAATTAGGTCTTGGTTTATGCTTATTGGGCCTGCATACCATTTCTAGTGTATCTATGAAGACCCTTTTTGAGTTTGAAACTTCAAATTGAATTCATTTAGTTTAAAGTTTTCTGATTTAGATATAATGTCTTCACACCTTTAAAATTCTTCAAATTAGACCAACCTTTTTTAAAGATTAATGTACTTAAGTCATTTGAGTTTTTTTAAAGAAGTCATCTTTGTTTAATGCCAAATCGTTTTTTTATGAATTTTATACTAGATGAATTTAGTTTAGGGTTAATACATTCTAGTTTTCTTTTTTAAATCCAATTAAATAGTCCTGTTTAGTTTGGAATCATCTAATTCATTTTTAGTAGCTAAACAATTAATTTCATTTTATCTTCAAATTTAAATCACCATTCTAATCTTTCTCTTTATCTCAAAGCCCTATAACATATCTAGGCACCTTTAAATTTTATTTTAAGTCCTATCTAAAATCACAAACTTGTAGGCATTCAATCATGTGTTTTAAGTTTCATTTTTAAAAATTAATCCTCACTTTATGTTTTATTTAAAACCATTGGTAAAATTAAAAATACTTAGGCATTCAACTACATGTTTATTTATTCAATTATATGTTTATTTATGTTTCTAAACATGCTCTCAAAATTTACAACCTAATTTTCTTTTTATAATTTTTTCAAATTCTCAAAATCGTTAAAAACTTAGGGCATGTTTAGTTCCATTTTCATTTTTGGTTTTCATTTCTTATTTTTCTAAACACAAAAATAAAAAAAATACAACACAGAAATATAAAAAAAACACAAAAACTAATACAAACACACAAAAATCACAATAAAAAACCATAATCAACAACCCAACTAAACATGCCTTTAGATATCCACATAAATGATTAAAATAAGGTGTCTACCATATTCCTTATTTTACAATTAGAATTTGAATTCTACTTTCTAATTATAAATCTTTTCTTTCCTTTCATTTCCTTTAAATTTTTCTTACTTGTATTATGACTTCATTGAATATTTGCTAATTTTAACTACACTGTAAATATACAAGTTATAAGTTATAGTATAATTGATATTGACCTATCAATTTGGCTTACACTTTATTCAAGAAATCGATTTAAACAAATTAAACAAAAAAACAAATAAATCAGATGCAGATAAATTTAGAAGCAAGAGCGAGTAACACAACTAATTGCAACACAGCAAACTGAAAATTTGGAGAAAATTAAGATTTAAGAATAGGATTTGTTGTTATCCTTATTTGTTTCCCTTTAGTTAATTAATCTAATTTATATTTGACCCAAGATTTCCTAATATTTTAGGTACCCTCTCTCGAGGTGCAACTAAATATCACTAGCTAAATAAATCTAGGATTAATTTTGGGATCTCTCGACATACAAAGCCTTTCCTAAACCTTTAACTAGATCTGAAGCTATCCTATAGGCAGTATATTAA
>JAOXYD010000135.1:16150140-16165218 GCA_028565735.1 Pinacopodium congolense | reverse complement strand
TTTTTTGTAAATTCCATTCATCATCAACCCAATGACATGTTACACCTAAATATGAATGTGTTTGCCAATGATCACTCAAAATATCACAACATAAAGAAACACGACCTTTAAAATTATGAAAAAAAAATTTCAATGCAACTTTGCCTTATTTATAAAGTTTTTTAATTGTTCGTGTTAAAGTAGTTCGTGGAATTCTTTTTGTAGAAGGATTTAATACATTTTGACAATAAGTTACGAAATTTAATTTTTCACCAAAAGTAAATGAAAGATGTTCAACTAAAACTAATTTTGCTAATTCTTCATGATTTTTATTATCATTATATTGAAATAAAGAAGTAGGATTAGGAGACGCATACACGGTCATTTGTATTTGAGATTTTGAGATACCTTCCTCCGTTGGATGTTTGGTGTTCAAATAGTTATGGAGTGTTCCATATCCTTCGCTGCTCTTCCATTTGAATCCATGTCCACAATAGTTGTAGGTTGTGTTGAATATTTTTTCTTCACTAGTTGCAAACTTTTTGTAATACTTTTCGAATATATCTGATTTTATCGGAAGCTTTCATGCTTTTGGTGTAGGATTGGATGGTTGATTTTCTTGTACACCGTCATGTTCTTCATCATTACTAACCGTCACATCAATAGGTGGAAATTGTGCATCATTGATGCTGAGTGAAAAATTTGATTGATATGAACCTTGTTCCTCCACTTGTTTTCCCTTACTCGTTATTCTTGAAGAAGACATTTTTGTAGTAAACTAGTAATAGAGTTGATAATAATAATAAAAAAATAATATATGTAATAATAATAATAATAAATAAATAAAACAATAGTAAATTATAGATAAAATATGATATTTGAGAGACTAGAGAGAGAGAAAAAGAAAAAGCTTGTAACTTGTAAGTGTGAATTGAAAGAGATATTAGGTTAGGTATTTATAGAATTAAAATAAATAAATAAATAAATACAGATCGTTGGCAGTAAGACTATTGGCACTGCCAATGGTCTTAGATCGTGGCATGTGCCACGGTTTCAGTACCACGGTCCTTTTATGTTTTTTCTTTTTTCTTTTTTCTTTTTAATTTTTAATTATAAATTATAAATACTTTTCAAGTTTCAACTTAATTTCTTTCACATACCATTACAAATTTTTTTTCCTGTCTTTCTCAAATATCATATTTTATCTACAATTCACAATTATTTTATTAATTATTATTATTATTTTATTTGTATACATATATATTTTCTATTAAATAAAATTTCATACAATGATATAAAATAACATATATTTTTTTAAAATGATTTTTTAATATAAAATTAAAGCTTTTTTAATTTTTTTAAATATATTTTTAATGAATTAATTGATAGTTTATAACTACATATAAATTGTCAGTTGAACCGCCAATTTACGATTTTTAAATTAATTTAACCGTAATTGAAATCGTTAATAACGGTTTTACTTACGATTTAGAATTGTTGATTACAGTTATAATTTTTAAATCATAACTACCAGTTATTAAACCGATGATTATTTAATTAAAAATCTAACCGTGATCAGGACTATTTAAAACTAAGGCCTTATTTGGTATTATTATAGTTTTTTGTTTTTGTTTCTGATTTTTAAAAACACAAAAATAAATAAAAGTAATACAGAAATCAAAAAAGATAACATCCTAATACAGCACAAAAACTCATAAAATAACACAAAAATTAATAATAATATTACATATACACAAAAATAAAAATAAAAAATAAAAACAAAAAATAATACCAAACCTATTCTAAATTCAAAATTTAAATAAGTTCAATCAGCCTTGACTTCAACCCAGAGAGCTAATACGGTCCACAAGAGATTTTATAAAAATGAATTCCGAGATCGACACCTTTGGCCACCACCCGGTGTCCACCACCCAACGTGCATGGGTTAAAAACAGTGTGTTAACTTTAAAATGCCACGTAGGGATATACGTATACAATATACGGTGGGTGAAGTGTGCCTCGAAATAAAGTATTTTTTAAATATTATTTATTATAGATAGTAAATAATTATTAGTAGTGATTTTCAGTGTACACGGAGGCAAAAAGAAGACCTTAAAAGAGAGCGTAAGCGCGTTCCGAAGTCAGAACGGTAAATAGATTGGCCATTTTCTCTTTAGGTCGATGTGAGAATCTCCGAATCCGATCACTTCAAAAACCCATTCTGGTTTCTCTATTGTCGATCCATATACAACTGTCACTGTAAGAATGTACATAACCCTGAAGAAAATTTGTTCTTTTCCATTTATTATTTGTTAAAAAGATTGTTCTTGTTTTGTTTCTGCTCTTTGGTAGACCTTTATGGTTTTCTCGAGGAGTGGCTTTTGGGGTGCATTTGTTTCAACTTCCCGATGAATTTTCTTCTTTCCTTAATTTGAAAACATGGAAAGAAAGCAAAGGTATGAACTTTCTTTCTCTTTTGTTCATTTTACTGTGTTACTAGCTTATTTGTAGTTTTCTGTTTGGTGGGTTGTTATCTTTTTCTAGCTGATTAAGGTAAAGTCGGAGCAGATACGGAGGATTTGGAGAGGAAAATTATGGCGGTGGTGCAAAATGCTGTTTGTGGAGATATGGGGATGAGTAGTTGCGCGGGTTCGAGCTCGTCGTCCAATCAAAATTTGAGTGTGTCGTCAACATCATCCAGCGATCAGGATCATGCCACTCACGACAACCAACACGTACGGTCACTAATCGACGACGTTGTCCAGATTCAGCCTCTCTACATGAAAATCCAGATCCAGTCTCCGAACAACGGCGGCGTTCAGAGTCTCTCGATGGGCCATCATCAGAAGCAATCTGTTGGTGGGGATGGCGATTTCCAGAGTGAC
This sequence comes from Pinacopodium congolense, assembly GCA_028565735.1. Classification (NCBI taxonomy): domain Eukaryota; kingdom Viridiplantae; phylum Streptophyta; class Magnoliopsida; order Malpighiales; family Erythroxylaceae; genus Pinacopodium; species Pinacopodium congolense. The sequence continues at coordinate 16,162,354 of JAOXYD010000135.1, read as the reverse complement.
GAAAATGCTGGAGACAGCTATAAGAGGGATATGAGAGAGTTACAGGAGTTGTTCTCTAAGCTCAACCCCATGGCTGAGGAGTTTGTGCCTCCTTCACTTGCTGGGAACCACATTAACAGTGGGCTCAGCGGTTTCAATGATCTTCATGGACTCAGTGCCTTGTTTTATACTAATAACACCAATGTGAATGGCCTCAGCTTGGGTGGTCTTCATGGAAATGAAACTGGCATCAGTCAGGCTAATGGAAATGCTACTCGGAGGGTATATGTATATGCCCTTGACTTTCTTCGCTTGCTTAGAATTTGCTGCCTTTTGTCTCAGATATTATCCAACTGAAAACGAGATTGGGTGTTTAGCCTCTGGATCCGTTGGTTGCTTACTTGGAACTAAGATTAACTTAGACTACAATCAAGATGTATCTGAAACTTGAACATGTTTCAAGATAGTGTAATTATAGCTCTTTGTATAAAGTTTAAGTCTTGAAATTCGTATCTTTGATCACTTGACTAGCATTAGGAATATGTTTTTTTTACTATTGATGGATGGTCACTCTTCTTCCCCTCAGAAGAAAAGCTTTAGTCAAGGGAAACGTGGAGTGAACACTAGGACAAGTGTGGCTCAGAGGGATGAGATAATTCGAAGGACTGTTTATGTGTCGGACATTGATCAACAGGTATAATTTAAACTTTCTGTTTTAACTAAGTCAGGTTTTTGTGATTGTATGAAATATGTGTATATTAAGAACTAGGCTTTCTTTGAATAAGGTCACTGAAGAGCAGCTGGCAGCCCTATTTGTTGGTTGTGGACAGGTAACATTGTTGCATATTTTTAGCAGCTTTCATTACAATTATATTTCTGAGATGTATCGTTCCTTATGTAAAGGTCGTTGACTGTCGCATATGCGGTGATCCCAATTCTGTGCTCCGTTTTGCCTTTATTGAGTTCACTAATGAGGGTATGTAACTATCAATTTGTTATTTTAGGAATGTTATTAATGACTGTGGTGTGTTTCAATGTAATTGTTTATTGAAGTCTCGAATGTCTGAGCATGTGTGTGCGTGTGTGTTGAAACTTTTCAACATGATGGTTATATGAAGTCTGTTATTTGTGTGTGTATATGTGTATGTATTTGTGTTTGTATGCAGTTGTGTATGTTTCTGAATAGTTGTTATGTCCTTATTTGGTTTCTCGTTGTTTGGTGATACAGAGGGTGCAAGGTCTGCATTGAATTTATCAGGGACGATGCTTGGGTTTTATCCTGTGAGAGTGCTGCCCTCCAAAACAGCAATTGCACCAGTTAACCCAACATTTTTGCCTAGGGTATGAAATTATGACTTCAAAGTTCAAATTGTATAAGCTTTATCAAACCGGATGATCATTTGTTTTGTTTGTTTTGATTTTCAGAATGATGATGAACGTGAAATGTGCACAAGAACTATCTACTGTACAAATATTGATAAGAAGGTAAATGTAATGTTTTTAATTTGATCACAAATCAACATGCTTGATACTGACTAAAATTGGTGCTTTTTAAATTTTTTTTAATGTATTATTTTATTTATCTGCAGGTTACTCAAGCAGAAATTAAGCTCTTTTTTGAATCAGTTTGTGGTGAGGTCTGTGATTGTAACTGTTTGTGAGCTTGCAAGTTTATTTGCTATGAATGTCCCAATGTTGCATATGATTTTCGGTAAAGAGGGAATTATCTATTGCAGGTTTATCGTTTGAGGTTGTTAGGTGATCATTATCATTCTACTCGTATTGCTTTCGTGGAGTTTGTTATGGTAACTACTGCATTCTCATTGTTGATGTTGCTTGCTGATCTTTTTATCTCACAAATCAAACACAAGGGAAAACCCTGCTTGGTATTTTCAGTTTATTAGGGTTTCAAACAAGGACTAGGTGGACTTGGATGGCACTTGAGGCCATTATATGCCTTGACAAAAGAATAGATCTGTCATGTTAGTCAAAAATTGGTGCCAGTACTTGTCAATAATCAGGAATATGATGCTTTTATTACTACCCTCAAATCTATGCTATGATCAAGTGCCAGAGAGTTGAATGAAACTTGGGGATGTTCTTGTGAATTTGACAGTCACTTCCAAAATAGGCCATAGATCTGAACAAACACTTGAAAAGATACCTAAAAGCTGTTTGACATCTCTTGTTAAAAATTCCTTCCACAATAGGATGACATGGTATTTTGCATGGATTTGTATGAATTTTCTATCTTTATCTTGCTCTTGCTCTCTTTTAACTGCACGTAGCTCTGTAAACGACTTGCTTTCGATGTGTGTGTGTGTGTGTGTGTGTGTGCCCACACTAGAACAATACCAAAAAGAAGAAGACCGGCGCGAAGTATCTTGACACTAGAGAGATCTGAACTGAAGGATCCTGAAAAAAAATGTTTGAGGAGAGTCAGACCTCACTGAGTGAATTAATACGATGATCATGTTATGCACCTCGAGATGCCAAAGGTATATGCATATGAGACATATTATATATGCCATACACAACACATCACGATAATGAGTTTGCATGAATGTACAAATCTGCATACATATGGCCTAGTCATATGAAATCACATGAGCATCACAAGTCACAAGTAGTAATAGTAGTGGTGGTGGAGGACTGAGACAAGACTCGATAACATGGCCCTCCCATATACTTTAGCCGTAGGGGTTCTCTTATTCCACATGGATCACTTAGTCCAAAGGTAGTGATCTGCTTGCCCGAGAGTAGGTCAACCAAACCGGCCACAAATTCACTATTGCGTAGCTGCTTGTCCGAGAATAACTCAACCGAACCGTCCACAACTACGCCATACTATCAAGTACCGGTTGGCATCCGAGAGTAACTCAATCGAACCGCCCCAACCATATCATATCTCAAGTACTAACCAATCAACCAATTAAGAACCAAACAACTGACATTCCCATATCTAATTGACTGACTCCCTGTGCGCACAGCCTGGTGACACTCACTAGGTAGCTTGTCTCGTAGCCATCCTCCACCTCAACACGCATCACAACAAGCATAATAGAAGACAACACAAGTGGATAGACATCAATCTAATAAATAAATAGACTGTGTGCAATTGATGATGATGATGATCAATGATCAATGATAATGAGGTTGATGATGCTTAGGAGAAGGAAATGCATACGCATGACCATGAAAATTACCTCACAGGTAGACTGCGCTCCTCCGCGCTGAGTCTGGTGTCTCGAAGTGGAAGGTCCTGCTTCTGCTTGATCTATGAAAAGAAAATAAAGAAAGCATTAGCAAATCATCTTAACTAATCGAAGCCTTGCACCCACCGTCGGAGTGCGGGGCCACGTACTGACATCGAGACAAAAGTGATATTCACCTCTTAACTAAAAGGGAAGATCTCATCCTCACAAATCTAATGACGCTTGTCACGCGTCAAAAATTCTCCTACTTAATACAGATCGAAACTCCAAACCTAAATAAAAACCCAATGATTACGCTATTAGACTTCCCTCTCTTCCTACACTTTGAGGCTAGTCGAGAGACAAAGGTGAAGTTGGTGAAGTGTTTATCTGGTTTTAAAGTGACTAGAAATAGAAAATCGATTACTTACCAGACAGATCTGAAACTTTAAGTCGCGATTCCTCCAAATCTAGGTTGATTTTGACGCAATAGAGTTAGGCGTTTGATTGCGTATCTAATGAGAGCGTTGCATAGACTCCTAAATCGTTGAAAAGGGTGATCTTACGATGAAGATGTGATCGTCGGAGTTGAAAGAGAAAGGGGAGTTATTGATAGAAATGAAACTGATGAGTTCTTAATCATTTGCCCTTTTTAATAACTCATTAAGTTTCAAGGTCTTGGGTCAATGGTCAAAGTCTTGGGTCTAAGTCTTTATTCTTGGGTCAAGTCTAGGTTATTACAGTGTGTGTGTGTGTGTGTGCGTGCGCGTACGTGCGCCAACTTTTTCATAATGTATTGTGCTTAATTGCGATTCTTGATCTAATTCCCTTTTTTGAATTCACATGCTGTATTCAGCCGCAATTACCTGGTGAATGCTAACTGTGATTTGCAAGTTTGAGAGTACTGCTGAATCATTAGATGCAGATTGTCACTCTTTCTATGAGGCATTAAGTAGAAAAAACAAAATCTACAGTTTTTTAAAGAAATTTACTATATAACAAATTTAAGAGTAATTGGGAGCTCTACAGCTGGGAAGTAACTTCCTGTCTAGAGTTCGACAAGAGATATATAATGAATATCTGAAAGTTAGATGAAATCCATGTACGATACAACTTTTCATATTTTCTCTCCTTGTTATATGTGTGTGTGTGTGTGTATATATATATATATTGGCTCTAATTTCAAACTCTTTGCTGAATTGATCCTTTCGCATCTAATTACATTATCATGTTGTTGGCTACTGATTTTAATGTCATTTTCTGCTTTTATTTTTTAGCATTTACTTGTTCATCATCTATTGCTTATGATTATGCAGCATTATGTTCGTAATTTTGCCTGTTGATGACAAGTATTACCTCATTACTGCTTTTGTCGTTGACAGTCTGGTGCATTTTCTTTTCTTCACCATTATTGTCATCGACTCAATATCAAAATTTTCATGACTTAATGGAGATATTGCTTGACATAATTGCACTGGGTAGGATGGAAGATAGGAGGGAGTCCGTTGTGACAGTTATTAAGGTAAACCTTGATTGTGGTGGAATGGTAGTGGATTGTTTTCTGTTATATATGAGGCCAGGGAATACTTTTTTCTTGTGTAAAATGAAATTCATGTCAGAATATTGGACAAAAAGGAAGAAAAAATCTGTCAATTCTCAAAAAATGATTAGTTGAACTCCACAAACGTGGCTGTTGGGATTATTGCTTACATCCTCTATGTTACATTGGTTACAAATAAGATTGTCGAGGTTGAAATTTTAAATCCAAAAGTTTCTGGAGGCTGGGCAATATTTGATTTCTTTGATGCAAATTTTCCCTTAAATCACGGCTTATGGATTAGAAGTCCATGTAGTGGGTCATGCCTTATGAACTAAACTTCGACTCATATTGGTAACGTAAAATTATCTGTCGACTGATTCTAAGTTGTGAAAGTCAATAAAGGTTTGGGTACAAGATATGAAGTACCTGGTAATCTGGCAACTAAGTTGTATTTTTGTCAATTTTGATGTGAAAAGTCTTAGTATAGTTTGGTTAGGGGCGCATCTTATACAAATGGATGTAGATTTTGTATAGGCTATAGCACATACTTGTATGAAGACATGGGCATGCCAAATGTCTGCACCATCAATTGCATTGGTAAATTTATTCTGAGCTTTTAATATGGAAACAGTTCAGTTTCTGTAATGGGGTTGATGTATGTTGGTGGTGGTCCCATGTTTTGTAACAGGATTGGCTCTAATTGATGTTTACAAACTTATTCCTTCTATGAACTGAAGACTTTAGTGCATTATAATTTTAGTTGTAGAACAGGCCATATCTTAAACGGTCACATGCGTCTGACTTAGATCTGAAAACCAGATCCAGACATAAACCTGCCAATCTCCCAGTCAAATCCTTGACATATTTCTCAAGTTACCGGCTCAGGCTCCCATGCCTTAATATGCAGGTTTGATATTGACCTATTATAGAAGGCCATGGCGTACACACCAAACGGCTAGCATATAATCCTCATCATCGAATTATTATTGGGCTACATTGTTTCAACTTCCTTGAGACAACCATGTTTGTTCATCCTCCAATACACTGCTCTTTATGGTAGCAAGTGCCTTTAATTTGATTTTAATGGTATCTTACTCGGCATCTGTTATGAGGTGTGTAGAGTAATATGGTGAAAGGTGACTTGACATCAAGATTAAACTTCACCCTTAATAGAACTTCTGCATGTATAAAATGAAGTAGACTTCATGCATTCTGTTACAATTCAGTCCATGATGAAATTTCCCTACAGGCTGAAAGCGCAATTGCGGCCCTCAACTGTAGCGGTGTTGTGCTGGGTACTTTGCCTATAAGGTCAGAGTAAAAGTTGTTACATTCTCTTGCCGATCTTCAATTGTTTGTTTCTGAAGGGGACTGGTATCAATTTAATTGACCTTTGCATTTTCTATGTTCAGGGTAAGCCCATCAAAGACTCCTGTTCGGCCACGTGCTCCTCACTTAACTATGAATTGAAACGTCTGTGTTGGAAACTGATTCTACTACCAGATTATAAATATTTAGCTACATACGCACCTATTTAAAAGAAGTTTCCCATATAACTGACCCCCTTGTTTTATGTGTACTTTGATCCTTTGCACCATCCCTTGGGATCTTTGCCCATGTGAAACTAATTATCTTTTGGCCATTCTATATATATATATAGAGAGAGAGAGAGAGAGAGAGAGAGAGAGAGAGAGTTTTGACAAAAGGGCAAATATTGTCATAATTTTTAATGAGGCCAATATAATAGGAATTCTGTATTTAACATGTATTTACTTGTCTTAACTTCACTCATATTTCTAGTCTCGTTTCTTCCTAATCAATTCACTCATAAAAGGTCACTAGTGATGACTACTAAATTACGTCCAATTCACTATAAATGCATCCAAAATAATTTCATAATTGAAATAATAGATACAAAATCCTAATCAATTCGTATGTTTAATGAAAAGACACTCAAAATATAATTTCATAAGTTAGTGGTTCTTCATAACTTACATAATCATGTTCATATTTAGGGCTAATTCCTTTCAATTTTATGCTATTTCTAAACTAAGAACATGTATATATTACACAATGCAACATGGATGCAACAAAATAAGCTGAAGTAGTAATAAAATGGAAGTATCAAGACAGCACTATACAGATCCATGGAAGTGTTACATCCTTGTCAGGCTGTTGCAACTTTTGGTGTACCAACTTGAGAGCAACTTTTTAATTCTTTCATCCGTCGTCATTCCCCTTGTAACTTATATTAGTAAAGAGAGTTCTTAATAAATTATGGTTTTCCTTTTGATGTATTTTCTTTAAAGGAAGCAACTCTGATAAGCGTGTTTTTAGGTTATTTTTAAGTGGTTTAAGTATTTCTTTGTGTGTTTTAGCTTTAGTTTATTTCTTCTTTTGTATCTTTGCATGATCTTTGAAGTGTTTAAGTATTTCTTTGTTTTGTTAAGTATTTAAGGGTGGATTTTGAACTTATTTGAAGGATAGGTTGATGAACATTGTTGATTGATTTTGCAGGTATCAGAATTTCAGATTGCAATATTCTTCAGGTGACCTTGGTTGCTTTCTGGGACACTTTTAGAGCTTTGATGGCTATGAAAATTGGTAGAGAGGAAGATCAAGATGTTAAAAGTCTTCAGTTCAAATTTCAAGTCAATCGGAGCTCCGGAGTAAAAGTTATGGTCAAAAGAGTGAAGGATGCTCGAAGCTGTCAAATAGGTCACCCTCGTGACACCACTTAGATAACAAGCCTCTATCACAATTGTGACAGCGGAACTGACTCTTTTACGAATCAAACACGGGATTTTAAGGGTTGGAACCCTACTTTTCACATATATAAGTGTTCTAAACCCTAAGGAGCTTAAAGATTCATTAGACAACACCCAAAAAAAGGTAAGGAAGAGGTTTTTGGTGGCTACACAAAGGAGGCAACTTAATCCACCTTGGAAATCATCAAGAAACATCAACATCCAGATTTTCCAGCATTCCAAAAGTGAAGAGAAGAGCTTCAGGGCTTTATCTAGTTTATTCTTCACCCTCTTTATTATTTTTTTGTATGGAAAATATGATTATTGATGGATTTATTGTTGTTATGAGTAGTTAAATATTTTATAGGAGTTCTTAAACTATTTTGTGGACCTCTTGCTTTATGATTCAATGAATGAATGTTTGTAATATGTATTGAGCTTAAATCTTGCAATAGACCGAGAGGGTGAGTTAGGTGACTGTATTGGATAGTACAATAAGAGTTGGTTCCTAATAGACCTATACATATTCAGCTTTTTACAAGTAGTTGAAGAGAGATCTTGGCTATTTGTTAAGGATTACCTATAAGATTGCTTAACATCTAGTTGAATGGTTAGGAAAGGTTAGTAAGGTTAGAGATAGCATAATTAATCCTAATCTATTTGGCTAGGGACAGTTAATTGCACCTTGAGAGAGGGTAATTAAGCATTAGAAAGTCTTGGGTCGAACACAATTGAATCATTAAGTGAAGAGGGAAGCAAAATAGGTTTAGAATGACTCCTAATCTCAAACCTTGGTTATCAAATTCCTACACTTCGTCTCAATTGGCTGTTATTATTAGTTTAATTAATTTTTTTTATTTTCCAATTTATTAATTTCTGAAATTATTTCTTAAACAAAGTAAAACTTAAATTAAGTGGTGACTAAACTCAATCCTTGTGAGATTGATATCCGTTATTTACTATAAGTTACGACCCGTATACTTGCGGTTTTAAGCGTAAAACTAGTAGTTTGTTTTGCGAGCGAACAAGTTTTTGTCGTCGTTGCTGGGGATTGTTTGTTTAGCATCTTATTTAATTTGGATTACTTTGATTTAAGAGTTTTGATACTTTGCCTTGTGTGTTTTCAGGAGTATAAGCACAAGGAGTACAAGATGGTTCAACGAGCTTAGCAATGCAAGGATTCGAGGAACAAGAGGCGATGATTCCGTTTGACACAGTGACAACTCTTCAAGCACAACTTTCAGTCCTTAGAGAGCAATTAAGTAATTTACAAGGTATGGTATATCTTCATCTTTTATGAGACCCATGCAATTTCATTGTAAATTATGTGGACAGGACAACCATGACACAAATGACTGCTTTTTGATGGATTCACGAGGATTTAAGCAACTAAGAGGTAACAACCCTTATCCAATACTTATCATATGAGGTGGCAAAACCACCCAAATTTTTTGTGGAATCCTAACAATACAGATGGCCAAAAATACGCACAAGAACCTCTCAATTTTCAACAAGATCACTTTGACGCTTTGGCGAGTAAGATGGAAAAGATGATGGGTAACATGATGGATGTGTTGGGCTCTAAGTTAGCAAGTCTTGAGGAAGGTCAAAGAAGGAATGAAGAGAATCAGAAGCAGATGGAGGCCAAGTTTGATCAAATATTTAAAAATAACGCTTCATCCATCAACAACTTGGAGGTACAGGTAGGTCAACTGGCTAGTACTTTGTTTTCTAACAATACAGGTAGCCTACCAATCTATCTCGAAGAAAATCTAAGGGAGCAAATTTAGGCCATTACAATTGTCATGGAAAGGGAAGCACAGGATACAATGAATGCTCTAAAGAGGAAAGCCAAGACAAAGTGGAAGAGAAGGAAGAAGATAAGAAAGAGTTACCTAGTGGTAACTTAGAGAACGAGCTGTGCCCAAGTGTCGAACAGGATGAAGAGCCTCCATATTTATTGCCTAAATAATTACAGAGACCATCTTGGGAGAAGGGCGATGAAAGGAGAGTGGGCATTAGAGTTCGATGATGAAGCAGTTCACTTCCACTCTCATGAAGCTTTAGAATATCGTGCTGATTTGGAGCCTACATCAAGGGAAGTTGCTCCAAGTTCCATACAGAGTTTGAGCATGCTACCTGTGGTCAAACATCCATTTAATAATGGATAGTAATGATATGCCAAGGGTCAAGCTAATGACCTTAAATTAGCATGTTTGTTTTTAATTTTCTTGTCTTTTTGTTTAGTGTAGTTTTGCTTTGATTTGATCGTATTTAGTTTACTTTTGAGTTTATTTAATCTTTAGCTTGTTTTCAGTTTTATCTCATGATGTTTAGGTGCCTTGATGATTACTAAAAGGTTTGTTGTGGATTATCCCTTGATAGAGGACCAAAAGAAGAGAGGAAAAAGGTTTTCTTTGCCATGGAATCAAGGAACTTGCCATCCCCAACACCATCGCCCCTACCCTCTCCATAAGCTCTCTTTCCCTCCCTTTAATTGTCATTTGTTTCTTTTATTTGCTTTTCATGTGTTTTGTTTCGTTGTAATTTTGATTATTTGGTGTTTTTGCAGGTGTTCTTTGCTTTTGTGGTTATCTTCACACATCGAGAACAATGTGTCCTTCAAGTTTGGGGAGGTAGCTAATTGTTTCATATTGTGTTTGCATTGCATGTTTGCATGTCATTTAGGATACATGATAGTTTTTTTTTTTTTGGCTAGTTCTTGTGTTTGCATGTCATTTTCCCTACGTTTGAACCTTTGTAAACCTTTTTAATGATGTATAACTATGAAATTCTATCATAGTAATTGGAATGGGATTGAGATGCATGCTTGAATTTGAATGAGGTCACTTGAATAGAAGGTGAATCGTGCGGATTGACTTAAGTAGTTAGTTACATAGGCTTACCCAGAAATTGGCATTAGAGTGATTAGGTGATGTATAGAAACAGGATGGGTCTTCAATTGAGCCTAAGTGAGGATTTGAGCCTATATGACTCTAGTCCAAAGTCATTTCATTCCTTGTTTGTGTAATACTCTCATAGGTGGTTACCTCTAGAACTTGCTTTGAACCAATTTGAATCTACTAGTTGCATGTTAAATAGAAGTGATAAAGGCCCTCTTTCTTTTAACCTTTAGGTTAAATGACTTACCTATGTCATTGCCCCTTGAAAACCCCTTTGAGCCTTTGACCTGTTTTTTTCATAAAGAAAACACCCCGTTTTTAAACCTTCAAACCTCATTAACCTACCCAATCACAAGTTTAATAGTATGCTAAATTTGCATTAGTTTGGGATTTTGGCTATATTTAGTTATTGTTTTCTTTATCGTTTCTTTATTTTTGTTCTAAAAAAAAGAAAAAAAATAAAAAAAAAAGAAGAGAGGAAAAGAAAACGAAGAAAAAAAAGATAAGAAAAGGAATAACAATTAGCAACAAAAATAAGTGTTGAGTAGTAGTTTTATCCATTTGCATGTCTTAAGAAGTCATTTTGAATCCCTTTGCATACTTAGTATTCTATGAATTCTTGTGATGAAACCTTTCATACCCTTTTTACCGTACCTTAACCCTAACCCCATTTCAACCCTTAGCAAAGTCCTTTTGATCTGTTTGTGCATGTAATTATTGTAGAGAAGAATTGGTGTATTTGCAAGCCTATGGTAGTGTGCTTTCCTATAGAGAGTTTAGAGTGAAACACTTGAGTGAAATGAGTGAATCCCATGAGGAAGACTCATTTTGTTTCTATGCTTGCCTTTGATTAATATTGTCATAAGTTGGGTTTGTTTATGTATGCTTATGAAAACTAGTCATAATGTGTGTAGTAGCTTGACATTTGAGTTGGCCAAAGCTTGAAAGATTGCATGCTACTGATCCTTGTGAAGATGAATTGATAGGATAGATTAGTTGTGTTTGATTTTACTTGAGGACAAGCAAAGGTTTAAGTGTGCGGAAGTTGATAAGTGTGCTTTTGGGTTATGTTTCTAGGTTGTTTTTAGGTGTTTTAAGTGTGTCTTTGTGTGTTGTAGCTTTAGTTTATTTGATCTTTTTCATGTTTTGCATCTTTGCTTGATCTTTGAAGTGTCCAAGTGTTTATTTGTTTTGTTTAGTGTTTAAGGGTGGATTTTGTAGTTTATTTAAGGAATGGTTGATGCATACTATTGCTACCTTCTGCAGGCAGCAGAATTTCATATTGTGGTGTTTTATAGGTGATTTTGGTGGCTTTCTGAGAAAGATTTAGAGATCATATGGCCATGAAAATTTTTGGAGAGGAAGATCAAGGTGTTAGGAGGCTACAATTCAAATTTTAGGTCAATTGGAGGTCCAGAGAAGAAGTTATAGCCAAAACAGTGAAGGGTGTTCAGAGCTATCAAAACCGGGTCACGATTGTAACCTAGTCACGATCGTGACAACACTGTTCATAACACCCTCTGTCACAATTGTGACCCAATCACAATCGTGACAACGGGTCAGGTCTAAAATGCTCTTAGACGCGGGATTTTAAGTCTTTGACCCTCCTTTTGACATATTTAAGGGCTCAAAACCCTAGGAGCAGTAATGTGTGTGCAGCCAACACCTAAAAGAAGCAAAGTTAAGGACCTTGGAGGCTCCCAAAAGAAGAAAAGAGAGAGATTCTCCTTGGAAAGCAACAAGACATCATTCAAGTTTCCAGCTTTCTTGGAGAAAAGAGAAGATATTCAAGGCTCTAGTTAGAATATTTATTTATTTTCTTCTCTTTATTACTTTATAGCATGGAAAACA
>JAOXYD010000135.1:16134134-16150040 GCA_028565735.1 Pinacopodium congolense | reverse complement strand
CATTGAAGAAATAGTCTCATCATGCATCATACGAAAAAGTTCATAATTGTGAGTAAGCATACCTATTTTGGTCTGCTTGACTTGATTGACACCTTTATGAGTAATTTCAAGAGTATGTCATATATCATATGCAGTTTCACACATACAATCCTATTATATTCTTCCATACTTAAAGCACAATACAAGATATATATAGCCTTACTGTTCAAAGATATGGACTTCCTTTCATTTAGGTTCCACTCATTCTCTTTCTTTATGACTATTTCATTTCCTATGAGTTTGGTAGGCATAAAAAAAGTTGAGTTACCATTTTCTATAAATTAATATTTTCCCCCATTAAGTAACATCTCATCCTATTCTTCCAATACATATAATTGTTACCATCGAAGAAAGGTGTTATATATGGATTATGCCTATCTAAGCTATATGGGGAACCTACAGAATTCATGAAATATGCCATTTGATCTTTGCTTACAGATTCTTTGGAATTTAAGCTCAAAGTGAGACCTACGCTCTGATACCAATTTTTGGCCCTAAATGGCACCTAAGAGGGGGTGAATTAAGTTCCAAGAATTCTTAAGCAAAAAAAAAGAAAAAAAACACAAGAATACGATAACAATAAATTTAATAATTTGTGCAAGCTAAATAAATAAATATGTAACAAATAGATGAAATGAACTTGTACTTATTGAAAATAAAAATAAGTAATACAAAAATAAATTTAATAATGACTTACAAACTCCTTTTAGGTTCAAGGATAACCTACTTTTCTTTTTCAAAACTCAAGAATAATCATATGACAAATTCTTTTTTCTAGGCTTAACAATAACTTCTTAATGCTCCTTTTGAAAGGATCAAGGATAACCTTACAAAGATGAAAGAGATAAAACTTATATATGGGCTCACGTCTCGCAAGACTAAAAATAAAGGTAAACACCAAGCTCTCTAAAAGACTGATATAACTCGTTTTTTCGACCTTCTTACTTTGCCTTACTTAATCTCCTATTTATATAGGTAATTGTGATCTCCAACGTTCATCTTCTCAATTAATACATTTGTCTGTTGTATTTATCCTATGGCTGTTGGTCTTCTAAATTTTTTCATTTGGTTGACCGATAGTCATCGTTCGGTCGACCGGTCTTTATTCAATCAGCCAATCTCTTAAAAAACATTCATTCGGTTAAACGATTTTCCTTTGGTCAACTGATGCTCCCTTCAGCACTAAAATTCTATCGATCGATCTTCCCTTTATTCAGATAATTAATCGTTATTGCTCCAAATGCTCAAATCAACCTATCCTTGTACACACTTATATAAGAATATCAGTAGCAAAGCTAGTTTATCATAATCAAAATAAGGTGGAACCTCTTGTGGTTCAACAATCTCCCCCTTTTTGGTGATGACAAAACTATGTGATATTAAAAAAATACAAACTCCCCCTAAATTATACAAGAGCTGTAAGACTTCATAAAAATATGTAAAAGCTCAAACTCCCCTTAAATTTATGCATACGATAAACAAAAATATTTAATATCATATATCTCTCCCCTTTTTTGAAATTAACCTAAAAGGTCATAGGGAATGACCATCAATCATATCAATTTCTTGTCTAATTGTGCAAAAACGATCTTCGCATAGAGGTTTAGTAAAAATATATGCTAATTGATGCAATGTATCAACAAACTCAAGTTTAATATCTCTATTTTACAAATGATCGCAAATAAAATGATATTAAATTTCTATATTCTTAGTCCTATAATGCTGTACGGAATTTTTAGTCAAACAAATCGTATTATATTGTCACACTAAATAGGAATTTTATCAAGATGCAAACCATAATCCCTAAGTTGCATTCTAAGCCATAATAATTAACTGCAATAACTACCAACAGCTACATATTCAACTTCTGTCGTAGACAATGCAACAGTTTTTTTTTTCTAAAAAACTATGAAACTAATGCATTTCCTAAAAAGTGGCATGCACCATATGTACTTTTCCTATCTAACAAACTACCTGCGTAATGGACATCAAAATATCCAACCAAGTCCAAAGATGTATTTCTAGGATACCATAATCCTAAATTTAAAATACCATAAAAATATTTAAAAATATGTTTAACGGCTAAAAAATGAGATTCCTTAGGAGAAGATTGAAAATGTGCTCAAAATCAAACACTAAACATAATATTTGGACAACTAGTAGTTAAATTCAACAAACTTCTAATTATACCTCGAAAGAGTTTTACATCTACCTCTTTTCCGTCTTCATCTTTATTTAACTTGGTAGATGTGCACATGGGAGTGCCTAAGGGCTTTGTTTATTCTATGCTAATCCGCTTTAGAAACTCTCGTGTATGCTTTGATTGATTTATGAAGATACCATACTTTATTTGCTTGATTTGGAATTCGAGGAATAAATTCAATTCTCCTGAACTCCCTACCAATATACTTAGCAAATTCTTTACGCAAACATTCATTAGTAGCATTAAAGATAATATCATCAATATATATTTGGATGATTAATAAAGCATTTTGATCTTTCTTAATAAATAGAGTGGTGTCTACTTTCCCTTTTTCAAAAGCTTTATCAAGAAAAAATGTACTTAATCTATCATAGTAGACTTTAGGTGCTTGTTTTAAACCATACAATGCAGTAGAAAGTTTGAAAACATGTTTGAATGCATTATGACATTCAAAATTGGGGGGTTGTTTAACATATACCTCTTCTTAAATAAATCCATTTAAAAATGTACTTTTAACATCCATTTGAAACAATTTAAACCCCATGTGAGATGCAAATGCAAGAAATAGTCTAATAGCCTCGAACCTAGCTACGGGGGCAAATGTCTCATCATAATATATTCTTTCTTCTTGGTTATACCCTTTAGCTAATAATCTTGCTTTTTTTTAGGGGCAAATTCATAGTATTTTTATTGTTATTTAATTTCAATTTACCCCGATTTCAATGCTTAATTGTTTAATTAATGTTTAGAAATGTTTAATTTATAGATTAATGTCAATAATTAGAGAAATGTGCAAAAAGATCAAAGAAGGACACAATTCTGGACTATTAATGGCACCCTATATAGCCCACCGTTAATGGAATGCAACCCACTATTGAAGGAGTAAAAAATTACATAGTAACGGTGGGCTGTTCATCTTATAACGACGATGTTATAGATCGGTGCAGACCACTATTGAAGGACACAAACATGTTTTCTTAGTAGATTCTTCAACAATTGTAGCTTGTCTTCTTCTTCCACTTACAGCAACTCCAACCCTATAAATAGAGAGCCTATCCAAATGTTTTAAGAATCGAATTTAAGAGTTAAACACGTTGTCTTTCTTTAGTTTTCAGATCAAAATAGTTTTAGGTTGTTTTTAGTTTCAATCTTTTGTAATTAAGTTGACAGGTTGTTTATATGGTTCCAGAAGCTGTAATCACATGGATTAGAGTTAGTTAATCATCTCAGATCCATCTTTGGTGATTTCTAACCTTTGATCTTATGTATTATGGTTTTATATATGAATTAATTAAGGTTTATATTGTTTAAGTTAATTATCTTTTCATCTTAATTAATTCTGTGTTTAATGATAATTTTCAATAAAGCTGGGTTGTTAAATGCGTTTATTGATGATCAATCATCTTTATTAATATTTAATACATGACAACTGAATTAATCTTTGATTATTGAATACTTAATACTTCTCATGAACAATTCACTTAGGATATTGCCATCAGATAACCTAGGATCTGACAATCTCTACTGGGGTTATTAGAAAAATTAATAAACAACTTGGTTTAAAGTAGTGAAATAAATAAAGACTTAGCTAATTATGAGGGGGCTAGTCTTGAATTAGGAAAATTTATGATTATACTTCCTAAGCTTTAAGCCTATTATATAAGTCTGAAGCATAATCAAATTTTAGGATAGGACTAATAAAGATAAGCCAGTGTCTTAACTATAGCGCTGTCTTAATTTAGAGAAGACACTATAGATTAAGTATCGCTAATCCATCAATTAAATCATTAACCACCAAAGTTGTAATTAAATAAATTAGGAAAAGCAAGCTCAAACTCTTTTACAATTAATTAGAACTTTTCTAGGATTTTTAGGTTAGTTTAGTAATTTTATTTTAATTTCTTAATTTATAAACTTGCATTGATTCTCTAGATAATTGTAATCTGATTGACCTAGTATTTATAATCACATACACATTTCCTCAGAGGATCGATACTCCAAGTCTTAAAAACACTCCATTATATTACTTGTTGCAACCAGTACACTTGCCAAAGAGTTGGTCTCGAATTAATTGTTATTTTGTGCTTTAAAAGATAGACTAATTTAAACTAATTTTATATGTAAGGCCGACCGCAATTAAGTTTTTGGTACCGTTGTTGGGAAAGTGTAATTGTAATGTTAGGAATATATCAATATCAGTTACTTTAGAGATTTGATTTCTTGTCTTATTTATTTGATGTTTAGATTGACAGTTTCTTTTATTTTGTTGTCTTCTTTATTTATATAGAGAGTGGTCTTTTGGTGACTTCGTTTAGTCATCAATAAGATGATGAGGCAACAAGACCATTGGCAAGATCGTCAATGGTATAAGCCTAAAGTTAACTGGGGCAATGACTGGACAAATCATTTTGAGCACATTGAAACCTATAACTTTGAATACAAGGAATACCTTGATTACCCTTAGCTTAATCCTTCTTGTTTTAAGTAACCCTCACCTTTTCCTAGTCAATAGTATCCTAAACATGTAGATGAGTGCATTTTTAGATGGATGGATCACCTTAAATATTCTT
Organism: Pinacopodium congolense; assembly: GCA_028565735.1. NCBI lineage: Eukaryota > Viridiplantae > Streptophyta > Magnoliopsida > Malpighiales > Erythroxylaceae > Pinacopodium > Pinacopodium congolense. Next base: position 16,145,228 of record JAOXYD010000135.1, on the reverse strand, counting down.
GGCTTAATAAGGTTGCATTCCTTTCACATTTAGAAAATCCGGTGCAGCCTAAGTATGATCAAAAAGCTATGAAATAAATTTTAGAATCAATTAACAAAATAAATCATGAAAATTCAATTGAGCTAGCAAATGAAAGTAGTGAGTCGACACCAGCTTTAAGTGACACAAATTTTGAAACTTTAGAATGTAAACATCAATTCTAGGTCGTTCAAATAAGATATATGAAGAGTCCATTGTAGCATTTGAGATTTTTGACTTCATAGGTATTTCAACTTTTGATTTGTGAGTGAGAGTTATATACCTAGACTTTTTTTCAAAATACTTTGACAAGGGTAAGACTTGTTTGTCATTATTCAAAACCCTACTTGTTAGTATAGGAAACCTTCCAAAATTGGTTTGTCATTATTCAAAGGATAAGGATAAGAAGTTAAGTGTTGGACCTAAGTTGAGATTGAAAATACTCTAACCCTAGGGTCTAACTAAAATACCTTAAAGAAGCGTTTTTTGGGAGGCAATTTAAAATATTATATGATTAATTTTAGCTATTAATGACTAAATGCCTTAAACTTATTTCATAATGTGGATAACGAATACCTGATGATTAGAATGATATTCCACATATAAAATGAAACTTAGTGAGTAATTTTGTGACGTCTTTTAAAATACTTTTATTATTAGAATAAATAAATAAATAAATAACTTAGTTAATTAGATAAGTGAGAAAAGTTCATCCCGTTAACTTCTAACTTTATAAAAAAGAAAAAAGAAAAAAAAATCACTTGTAAGTACTATGTTGTAAGTACTAGAATAGGGATTGTTACCTCCTTACTATTGAGATCCCATATATTTCACTTGATCTATATTGCCACTCTTCATTAAGAAACAGTCTGCTATCACATAGATTTCTTTCCCATACAATTCACACCAATGTTGTACTACTTTCACTAAATGTGACAAAGTAGTCTACAAGTTATTCAATTGTTTAGCAAGAGTTGACATCTGAGTTTTTAGAACAGTCACTGAATTTATGGTAATAACACCATTTTTCTCTTTTAAAAGTGGTTGCCTACTCCTTTCCATTGTTTACAAGTAACTATTATTCATCATCTCTTCTAGCAGATTATAAGCTGCATATATCGTCTTTTACATCAGAGATTCCTAAATTGCTGCATCTATTGTGCCTTTTGTCTTTGTATTAACGACGTCATAAAACGTTTTCAGCAGAAATTCCCATGGTAGATTTTGTGGGGACAACTCCTTTACAGCTCTTTGAATCTTTCCCACGCCTCATATCAAGAAGTACCTTCATTCTACTAAAAATTTGTTATCTCCTTGATGATTTTAGTGGTATTCGTCAATGGAAAATGCTTGGCTAATAAAGCTTGTACTAGTTGGTGCCATGTAGTAATATTCTCCATATTCAGAGAGTTTAACCAAGCTTTAACGCGATTCTTCAAGGTAAATGGGAATACCCTCATCTTTCCATCGTCTTTTGATAAATCATTCTATCTAAATATATCGCAAATTTCTAAAAACGTTGTCAGGTGAACATTCAGATCTTTATTAGCCATGCCATAAAATTGCACGTTCGTCAGCAACATGTTCAATAATACCGACTTAATCTTAAAATTATTGGCTTATACTAGGGGTCTTGTAATACCTTATTAATTGATGATAAAGTCAGGCCTCATTAAGTTTATGAGAGTTCTTTGATGCTCGCTTTGATTCCTTTCTTCAGCCATTATTCTTTCGATAGCTTCTTGGCACTTCACTTTTGAAAATTTTCTTTCATACTTCGTAATGTCTGAAATTTTAGAGTCCTCTAACTTGCTTGAGATTTTAGTTACTTTTGTATTCAAGCACCTGTAATCACATGGGAAGAGTGTCAAAAATTCTTAAATAAAAAGAACCCAAACTGAATAAGATGTTAAAATTGCAATCTTGGTACCGGTGAAAAAATTTGTTTTGTAATTTTTGTTACACTATAAGTATATAGATCGTAACTTATAATATAGCATACAACGATCTCATTAAAATTGAATATAAACACCTAATAATCTGAATTAACTTTAATTAAGATAAATTAAAATTATAAAAACTGAAAATTAAACTAAACTAACAAATTTAATGAATCAAATCGTAAAAGAAAACAAAACAATCAAGTTATTCAATAATAAAAATTTTGGGATTATTATATTCTTATTTATCTTCCTTTTATCTTATTAATTTAATTGTAATTTATCTTAAATGTCTAATAGTTAATTATACTTTTTTTTATATGGTCTAAAAAGTATCTGACCTTTAAGGAAAGCGTAACCCAGTGGGTTGATTCACGCCCAGAGATTAAAAAATAGGAATCTTGTAAGTCATCCACCTAGGGACATTGCGGCACAGCATGCACCCATTTTTGACACAGGCAATTGTTTCCACGTCTTACTTTCCGTCTCACGCAAACTTGCATATTCTCTATGTACTGTATAACCAGCAATATCGTACGTGAAAGAAATGTTTATGTAGATCCTATACAATAGTAGTAGGGCGAGCCCCTTCAAAACACGCGTCCTTAAATATTTATAATATATAAAGTCCATCCTCTGAATTAATAAGTTCATATGTGTCGTCACAATATACGTCATTACCAACAAATCATGATCAGTAGATACATTTAATTCCACTTGAAAAGTAAAGGAAATTGATGCTGGGGATATTGAGTGATAAGCAGATATTCTAACAGATAAAAAGTTTTCAACCACAACCAACCACAATAACAACATATAATTGTAAGGTAATGGAAGAAGATAGATACAATGTCCAGTGCAGGTTAGTAAGGAAGTTGTTCCCACGTCAATTGTTGGCCAGAATCATGATTACGCAAAGAATTTTGGAGGAGTAACCATCATCATTAGAGTTGAGACCCAAAAACTTCATAACGGAATTATGCAGGAGTGCGGTTCGGGCTAGTGTTATACCGTTATATTATGTTTCACAAATAAATATAAGAAATCTACAGCATTATCGCAACAGATCATTATGGTAGCAAGTGGCTAATTGTATGCCGGTAACTCAAACTATCATATGCAAAGGCTCCATTTTACACTCTATATAAAGGTGCGATTCCTCATATTGAAAAGGAAAAGTGTCCGAAGTAGTGAGTAGGGTAGTTAAACGTGCATTGACTTCTTAAATACTTGACTAATTTATTGGATTATATTACTTCCTGACGACCTAGATGCTTTCGATCACTAATATCAATTAATAATTCAATTAGCATCTAAACTTAATATTGATTTTTATAATTCAAACAAACAATTCAGTGGTCCTCTTTATATTCGTGGAGAGAATTCGGCCAGTTGTTGTTATAATGTTAAAATCATATCCTTTCATCATAGTGTCATAGAATGTGTAAGACAATCAAGTACTGGGTACTTAATCAGCATGTTATATACAAGTTTTTACTTGGCCCAACTATGTATCGTCGAACTTCCTATAAAGACATGTAATATAGAACTAGGTTGAACTCAGATGAAAATACAGAAATATGGACCAAAATATAAATGCCGAGTCATTAGTTTCAACAAATTAATTAACAGAAATTAAGGCAAACATTAGATTGAACATATAGAATATATCTAATATATTTTCTTCGTGAATAGAATTAGTAATTTTAATTTGAAATTTGTTTAGAAGTTAATATAACAATTTATAATAACTAACTATCAATGTAATATGTCTGAATTTTAAAACTTGTTTAGGCTTATAGAAATGGGAATTTAAGAAAAAAAAATTACGACATACATAGTTCATATATTTTGCGCATTACAGGTTTCAAATTGAAGCCAAATTTCTTCATATAAATATAGGTAATCAAGTAGCTAAATTATATAAATATATCCATATACACAAAGACATAGCTTTGGAAAAGGATCCTATCTTTTTAAACATGAATAATTTTATTTAAAATTTTAAATTTCACATCAACTTTTTGTTATTATATTAAGCTAAAATTTTAACAATAATTCAATTGTTTTTTGAGAAAATTTATGTTTAGCCACTATCATTTCCTTTATTTTTTAAATTTTTTATGTTTTCAAACTCTTCATGCCTTCTCTAAGCCATAATTCCTTATATAAGAAGAGAAGCTATTGAACTATATTGTATATCTTTATATAGTCAAAAGTTGAAATATTATTGAAAATTTTCTCTCATTCTCTCCTCATGTTCTTTTTGCTTCTTTCTAACGGCTTGAAAAATCAGTTAGCCAAAAGGAAGAATAAAAATATATGGACGATAATGTTAGAATTTCTTTTTGTTTTGAATATGAATTATTTAATTTAATTGAAGTTACAAGTTAAAATCAAGTATATCGAAATTTGTATACGTATGCTTAATATAATTTCTGAACATAATTCAACCGCCAGCATTAAAAATATTAATGTTTAGCCTTTACCTTTTTTATTTATTAGATATCTTTTTCTAATTCTTTGTCGCATTGACGATTACTTTCTCTACTTCATTCACTTTGTTTTGTTTAACTTGGTTTTCCTTCATTCACTTCTAGCTCACATAAAAACTATGAGATATTTCCCCTATTTTCGTGAACATGACATTACCGGTCAGCTGTATTCGCGTGTGTGTATATATATATATATATGTATTTTTTAATAAACAAAAGGCGGAAGAGAATAAAGGAAGCAAATCCATATAGGCGACTAAGTTTATTTAATATGTTATCATATTGTAGAAACGTTAGCGTGAAAACGTGTAAGCATGTTCCATGAAGAATTATGACTTGAAGATTTAGATAAATGTCAGGCCGTCAAATGACGTCACGTTTAACGAAAAAACAACGAAATATTTGCCTATTTAAATAAACTTCTGAATTATTTAAGAAAGGACAAAAGTGAAGATGCGATGCGCATGAAACGATAGAAGTTTGAAGATTACAGTATTTTGTTACCCAGACGTGAAGTAAATACCGCCAATTAATTATATGGGCCCGAGCGACACCTCGAAATACAACATGGTGCGTTGAAGTCTGTTGCGGCTTGACATAAGTATTGTAAAAAATTTTCAACGAAGTGTTTTCATATTGACATTCTTTAATAAGTTAGTGCAACTTATTACAAAAATTGGTTTCGCTAGTCAAATGATGAACTCTTATGTATATTTAATATTAATTTAGTTTAATAATTTATCCATAAATAGGAACTTTGGTTTTTATAAAAAACACATAAATTTAACAAAAACGATATAAATTTTTATGTTGTATTTGATAAAAAATTAGGTTCTTTAGATCAAATTATGTAAATTTTTATTTTAAAAACAAATTCTTACAATTCAATCACACAAAACTTATTTTGCTTGTATTTTTTAGGCTATTATTTTAACGCTTCATTATTTCAACACATACAGTGCTTCAAAAAAAGAAAATTCTGTGGATTAAAAAAAAAACCATTGTTACGACCCGGAACATTTTGTATGACGTGATTGGTCACACAAATTCAGTTATTACTGCAATTTTGGTCTTCCATCGCTTTCAGTCGACCTACCTAAGCACTAAATAGCATCAAAAAAAATTTATGCAATTTATTTTATACTGTAAACTTTAAGAACTTATAATTTATAGGTATATCAACCCTTTAATTCCAGTCTAGTTATTTATCCCAAATTTGTGGGAAAGAAGCTCATAAATTAAGTTTCGAGTTTTGAAGGCAGATTTGTTTTTTGTCCATCTTCCATCCTCCCTAAGCCAAACTGGTTCAAGCATTTCATTGTTTAATGGCTATCTGTTACCCAAAACAATAACAAATAAAATAATTTAGGAGCTATCAAAGGAATCGAATAAGGTAAGGTTAACATATTGAATATTTGTAAAGGTAATCTACAAATCGAATAAAATTACATGTTTATGAGACACTGCAGCAAAATTGGACTGATAATTGCTTATAGGTGCAAAGCACAATGGGAGTACTACAGCTTCATTTGCGTCAACAGGTCATCATGGAAGGAGGGGGATTTGGTACTTAATTACCAGCTTTTCAGTAAATGGAGAGGAAGCAGTAGGTACAGGAAAGAAATGAGAAAGCTCTTTCTGGTGCTTTCTCTTTAACTCTTTCTTACTGGCTGCCGTCTTGACTCTAGTGGCTATATTGTATCTCTTTCCATCAAATGAAAGATCCAGCGGTTGGTATGTGCAATCGTGCAAAAGGGGAAATATTAAAAGATCGATAAAGGAAATTCAAAATAAGGCCCTTTTTATCAGAATCTTGAAGCCCTGACCCATACAAATATTTATATGCGTGTATGCTGTGTAAGTGAAAATCTATGTAGAACACAAATGAACATAGTTTTGTAAAGATCTTGACACAAAAAATAGTTCCTAGACTATGATACAATTACTCCACGGTACCAAGCTACGACGACCTCTTATAGATTACAAAGAAACAGAAAACATAAATGAAAAAAAAAATAAAAACAAAAACTCTAAACAAATTAAAAAATGAAAATGCTGTGAGAAACTTAGAGCAAGTGTTTTAACAATAAAATTCTATTTTTAATTAGGTTTTCTAAGTTGACTAACCCTAAAAGGTTTTATACGCAACAACAATAAATAGTTGCAAACATATCAAATGCAAAAATAACAAATATAAATAATGAATTAAAAATACATACATGACATAAAATTAAAGAGAAAAATTCATGAAATATAGGCATATATTTTAACATTAAACATCACAACTCTGAAGGTTGAGAGATTTTATGCGATATAGAATATGGCAACGTCCATTCATGACAATAAGTATTTAACAAAGTTAGCCGTCCACGATACTTGTAACTAATACAGGAACTTTGTCGATGATACCTATAACTAAAGCAGGATAGGAATTGCTCAGAACACTATTTGCCCTATAGGATACAGTGGCCCACGTGTTTATACCCATCTACGATATGTATCTATAAACGCGTCGAATGTTGAATAAAGGCTTCAAGGTTTTTCTTGATATAAAAGCATTCAGAATTTGTTTATCAAATAAACTAAGTCTCGTCCATGATTTAGGTAAAATGATAGAGCACCGAAGTAAGAAATCTATTCAGGCATTTTGTTGTCAAAGGCAAGTGGCAAGAATATGGAGAAAAAAGCAACAGAAAGTTTCCGTGCTTTGCTTGACATAGTGAAGATGTTCAATAGTTGGGAAAGGTATTCAAGTCTCAACAGTTGTTTTGATGCTGTAATTTGTCTTAATTGTAGAACCAATCTTGGAGGGTTTTCAAGCCTATAATTTAATATATTCTTTCATTAAAAAAATTGAAGTCTAAAATTTAATTTAGCCTCCTTTAATATGCTTTAATATAATTATATTTGGTTTATTTTGTTCATAATTTAATTTGCATACGTCTCATTTAAAGCTCTGTAATTAAGTTATATAAATCAAATTTGTTTGTGTTGACGATAGCATATTATATAAATTTTATTTAAATTAATATTTTATAATATCTGAACTATTTTTTTAAAACTATTTGAACTAATTCTTTGTTGACTTCGAATAGAATTTTGTTTTTAGGTCAAACTCCTTCATAATAAAGAAGTGAAGCGCAATATTTAGATTGATAAACTAATAAAATTTGATTCTTTAAACGTTTAATATACTTGTTGAGGTACGAAACTTATCTTTTCTAACATTAAAATTTCGGCTAAGCTATGCTCATTTGCAGCACTGTTTGTGTCCATGACAATAATAACGAAATTATCATGTAATCAAGAATAAGCACTTCCTTAACGTATAGAGACATGCAGGTAATTGCATGAGCAGAAGTTAGTGTTGTCATATAAAATGTTTGCCTTGCATCTTTTGGTACTGATTCCTCTCATATCTTATATGTGAGCCTGGTTTTTTTTCCCGGGGGAGGGGTGTGGTTAACTGAATAAAGAATATAAGAGTGTCTACTTGAATAGAATCTCCTAATCTAAAGTACTGTCACTACATTACTGTCAAAACCAGCAAAAGAAAGGATGGTCCTATAATGGGTAAAATACTACAGAGGAGGGAAGTTACAAGTTGAGTCGTGTGGTGATTATAGCCTGGTCCTACTGTTGGTGACTACTTAGACCCTAAAATGATCCAAAACTGTTGAAGGAACGATCAAACTGGGGGAAAGTAGAAGGGAAAGAACAGGACACGAAGGGGAAGTGAGTGTCCAATCTCTACACGAAGTCCATCATTTCTTTCCTCTTCTTCTTCTTCTTCTTCTTCTTCTTCTAGAGGGGCCATGAAAGCTCAGTGCCTCCGACCCCATCATCTCTCACTCTCTCTCTAGCCTTTTTGTCGTTGAGGTGGTTGCATGAGTAAAATAAGTGACAGAGATAGAGAGAAATTCTTTTAGGATAGCGGTAGTTTTAGGCGTTATTTTCAAATAGATATTAAGGTCATATGTCGTAGTTGAGATGGGGGCTTCTTGCCATCCGCTAGCTAAGATCTTACACATTTACATGTTGATACCGCTGACGCATACTCTTTTTCTATTAATCAAAAAAGACCCTACGTACTGCAAACACCTCTATTACAGGCCCTACACACCCTGCCTCCCTCTTTCTCTGCTTTAGTGTACAGTTTGAGGTGGTTGGCCCTTCTCGAAGCCCTATACCCCACACTAATTAAGTACATTGTGTCCATGATTTCAGACTTTTTCATGCATACATTTCAAACCCTTCGACCCCCCATTATAAATCGTCATGACTGCATTACCCTTTACGCTCAAGCTCAACCCCACTCCCTTCGCTTTAATTCTCTGCTTCGTAATCCACTTGGCTGCTCTCTTACTTCTCATCGTCTTCTTATTCTCCCTCACTCTCTCAATCTCTCTGTTACTTTTTCCCTTCTGTTGTTTACTACTATTTTATTATCATTGTAATGAGTTTTAAATTAGGTCTGTTGTACTTCCTTGTAATCTAGAGCTAGTACAGCAACTACAATGCCGGAGGTTATGAATCTGTCCATAAATGGTCAGTCCCAAGTTCCCCCTGGTTTTAGATTTCATCCCACAGAAGAAGAGCTTCTCCACTATTATCTCAGGAAGAAAGTGGGCTATGAGAAGATAGATCTCGATGTCATTCGTGAGGTTGATCTTAATAAACTTGAACCATGGGATATCCAAGGTATATATATATATATATAACGAAAACATACTTTTCTTATGCTGTACGTTGCTTAGCCAGATGATAAACAGAACAAAACAAAACAAAAAAAAAACCCTCTACCCGAATGAACAATACTAATAAAAATGGCTCTTAGCACTTAATGCAAGGCTTCTTGTGGAAGTTTCTAGTCGGGTGTCAAATTACACTACCACCCATTGACATTTATACACCACCCAATTAATTAATGTACAATGCTACGATGCTAACCAACCAATATGTTCTAACAAGCTCCCTGTACATGGTCCCTAACAAAGGTCATGTACGTAATTTATCTTCTACACCTAAAAAAATTCGTAAAGTAACATCTTGTCATTTCATCTTCCACACTGTTGAAATACAATAGTAGTTACGCGATATCATGGTTACTATAAATTTAATGTTCTACTTATGATACCAAGTGCTCTATCAGTAATTCTGCACGGTTAGGATCCACGAAGTGAATCATATATTTTGTGTGCAGTATTGTTGACATAAAGATTACAAGGATCAATCTACAGTATTGTTGACATAAAGATTACAAGGATCAATCTAGGCATACTGGCATATCATTCCAAACTATCTTCGATCATAACATCCATTACCAACACAAAGGCCATCCGTTTATGGTATTAGAATGGGAGCATAATAAACCATTAAACCATATTTTGCTATATGGATCCTTTCTTTAAACTAATGGATTTCTAAAGGTGTCAAGATGTTACCTTATCAAATTTCTAATTTATAATATTTTGTATTCGTTATCTGCTTATTCAAAACTTATGCTCAACTTCACATATTGCTTCATTAATATAATGAGTGTATGTAATATGAAAAACGAGGTAAATTAATCCTTGTGTTACAAAGTGATATCACTTAACAACCTAAATTTCTTCTACTTTAAAGGCATAATAGTTTGTATAGTAGTTGCCTTGTTCATCAATTTTAAAGAGGGTAAAATTGTATTAACCAATAATTTTGCAACTAACCTTCGATATTACTGTCACAATATCATATTGATTGTAAATATGATATTATATGTTTCTATGTATGCATTCTACAATATCATACAACTATAACACTAATCCTGGTTACATTGTAAGAGGTCTTAACTTGTAACCTTTGTGTTGATGTTAATTTCCTATTATCATCTCCCATTACGATAGGATCAACCATAATGTCCCTCGTTCTACTGTGTCGCTTTATGCCCAATTCCACAAGACCTCATGCCTTATCCAATTTTACCTATAAGAACTTTTTCATACAATTGAGTACTACAAAAATTCCTTGTTAAGTTATATTTACGATTCATCGAGGAATACTAGTCGTTATACTCTTATACCAATCTATACGGGAAAGAAAAATACTAACACAATGTGACTTACATTATATACATTCCCAATCAAGATTTTCATATCAAATACACAATTGAGACTATCATATAGTTTGTGAATATACATTTTGTACAACATTTTCACCTTATAAATGCCACTCAACAAAGGATAAATGATGAAGTTATTGAGGGGAACATAGAAGGGCATCACCTACTTGAGCTTTAACCACTAAATCTATATTGGTGACATCACAATGAACGATGTCATATCACAAGCCTTATAGTAGTCAAGAGGGGTTGAATTGGGTACTCAGAAAATTTCTTACTAAATTAAACCAAGTAAACAACCAAGGCCAATTTTAACTATATAAATCACTAAGTCAAAATTCACAAAAACAAATTTCACAAAATTCTACAAAGATTTATAGAGGTTCACTTACCCCAAAGATAGACTACTTCCCCTCTCCAACTATTTTTTGAAAATTTCACTAATAACAATCTTACTTAGGGTGAAGAGTAACCCTTACAACATTCTTACTTTTCATAAAGAGGGTGAAGAATAACTTATAGGTTTGAATTATATTAAATT
>JAOXYD010000135.1:16097340-16121507 GCA_028565735.1 Pinacopodium congolense | reverse complement strand
AAGAGAAACCTTTACAACAATCTTGATTTAAGGCCAAGAGGAACCTATACCAATCTTGTTTTAGGTATATATTAACCTATGAATCTTACTTTTCACAAAGAGGGTGAAGAGTAACCCTTAACAACAATCTTTTTATGGCAAAGAGAAGCCTTTCCAATACAACCAAAGTTTACAATTTTTGTCCTACAAGGATAGCCCCTAATCCAAGCTCCTTGAGCTTTAAACCAAGCTTATATATCTTATGACAACCTTGATCAAAACCAACACAAGATAAGGACTTAAATGCAACACATGGAATATAGAATGTCAAAACACTATTAAGGCCTAATCCAATCCAATTCACAATCAATTATTAACACAATTCAAATCTTGATTTCTACGGGCCAAGAGTAACTTAACAACTCTATTTTAAATGATAAAAAGTAGCCAATAAATCAACCATAACAATTAACAAAATCAATTCCCCCAAATTATGTAACCAGAGCACACCTTTAATGATATTTCTCTAAAGTTCATGCAATAAACCAATTTTGAAAATTCTAGAGGCAAACCAAAATTATAACTAGCCTCCTAACACTTCAATAGGTCATTAAAAATCAAATCCAGCCAATAAAAATGTGATTAAACTACCAAATAATCAGATTAAACATTCAAACATGCAGTATGTCCAAAATATGTAATTTTAATAAATCTAGCTTATAAACACATAAATTTAATCACTAAAATGATGCAAATTAAATGAAATAAATCTACTACAACATTAATCAATCAGTCCATAATAAATCGCAATAACAAACACAATTTTAGCATATCAATCTAATGATTAAAATCAAGCTTAAAGTCAAGACTATCAAACTTGGATAATTTTAAGCAACCTCCAAAATTTAAACTAAAAAAAACAATATAATCACTTAAAATTTGAAAATAAAATTTTAGCACACTCTTAGGACCTTAAGAAAACTAAAAACATCAAATTTGCACACTCAAAAATTGAATAAAACTCAAAATTAAAGTGAACTTTGAAGCTGCACAAAAAAACTAGACAATTTTAAGTGTTCTGTGTTCTTGGACCTCAACCAAACGTTATAAGTGCTTAAAATTCAAATTAAAAGCTTTTATGGACTCTTGAGACCTTAATAAAAATTTTTATGATGATTTTGAATCAATAAAAATGATTTTTCAGGCTCAAAATTGAAGAACAGAGAAGTTTAGAAAAGTTCATCCAAAAGAGAGACAATTTTGGTATATGAGACCTTGAAAGCTTGAACCAAAAGAAACAATGTATCAAAAAATCAACTAAAAGCTTTCTAAGGTTTGTTTGTGTCTAAACTAACTAAAAACACAAATTTTACTAAACAAGAGACTGAGTTAAAACATGAAAATACGAATTAAATGAAGGATGTACAGAAAATAAAGAAAGCTTTGAATATTTGAATGATGGATCTTGTAATTTGTCTTTCAAAACTTCTAAACTTCTTAAAACTATTTAGGAATGATATATATAATGTTGGGAGAAGTTTGGAGTCATTAGAAATAAGAAATAGCTATTAAAATGAGGAATAAAGACAAAAGTTTAAAAAAGGAAACTAGTCGTTAGAGTTTGGACGCACAACAGTACCCTTTAGGTTTATCAACGATGCCATGAACAGATGAATAGCTCGTCGTTGAGGATGTTAGAAACAAGGAGTACAAAGGCACCCTTGTGCCCACCATTTTATGTCTAGAAAACATGACATATGCTTCAAACCAACTCCAAAACTTTAAAAAAATTCCTAACATTAATTAAGACTTTAAACAAGTTTTAAACATAATTCAAGGCTATTTGAATTAGTAAAATAATTCAATTGGTTCAAAATACAATAGGTAGCCTTGATTATAAAAACTTTCATATTTAAATAACTTTAAAACATTTTCAAACAATTCTTAAACCTTTCATAATCCAAAATTCATAACAAAAAGATATTCAAACAAATATGATCAACACTCAAACAACATTTCAATTCTATTAAACATATCAATAAGCATACATTAAATCAATTCAACACATTTCAACTTAATTAAGAAAAATTTGGCCTATATGCTATTCTAATTCAATTCCTAATATGCTAAAGCTATAATCAAATTTATTTTATCACTAAATCAACAATTCAATTCCTAAATGCCTCTATTCAAATGTGAGAGCCCTTTTTAAGCATTGATTAAGAATCAAGTTTAGGACACTTACACCTTAAACCCTTTTCCTAAACTCTTTCTAAAGTTGGTATTCATTCTCTTGATCTTCAAGCTTGATCATCACTTGATCTTTATCATTTGTTCCTTGATATCTAGGCTCTTGATCATCTAATGCTTGAGCTCTTATACCTTAGCTCTACGAGCACTTTAAGCATTTACCTATCTTATAAACATTCCAAAAACTCAAACATTAGTAATAATAATGTTTTTTCATCATCAAAACACATGATTATAACCACCTTGGTTCAACAAACTATTTTGTGAAACTCTCTCTTATTTATTCAATGAATGAATGTTTGTGATGTTTATTATACCTATACCTTGGAATAGATTGATAGATTGAGCTAGGGAGGTTAGGTTATAAAATGAGAGTTAGCACCTAATAGACCTATAAACATAAGGTTTTCAAGTGATTGAAGAGAGAACTTAGCGATTTGATTAATTACCTCTAGGATTACTTCACATCTAGTTGAATATTTAGGAAAGGTTGTGTAAGTAGAGAGATTGCATGATTAATTCTATCTTAGTTCAACTAAGGACAATTAGTTACACTTTAAGAGAGGGTGACTAAACTTTAGGAAATCTTGGGTCAAATATAATTGAATCAATAAGATAAGAGGGAAGAAAATTGGGGATAGAAGTAATTCCTAATCTTAAACCCTAGTTGTCAAATTCCTGTGCTTTGTCCCTTTGTTTATCCAATGCTAGTTTTCTTAATTTTAATTTATTTTTCAGTTATTATTGTTTGAGGTTGTGTTTTAAACACAATTTAACTTGAATTATGTGGTGACTAAATACAATCCTTGTGGGACAATATGTTTATACTATAAGTTATGATCTGTGCACTTGCAATATTTAACATAAATCAAGTTTTAGCACTAACACCTAAGGAATTATGCATGCTAGCCAATAAAAGTAGATGAAGTTACTAGACAATGCATAGCTTTTTCACGATCTCTAGCAATCATCCTTCACAAAAAATTTTACTTTCTTTAGAGGTGCGCAGAATATTATATGAGGGAAAGGTTTCTAATTGTATACAAATTTCCTAAGGATAAACAGGAAATGCTACAAAAGGAAAAAGACAATTTTTAAAAAGTTATTTTTCTAATGAAGTATACAGATCAACACTTATGACTATTGGAATTTACCAAGGGGCACAAAGTATTGCTAAAACTAGCCCCTCAAATATGGAAGAAAATCATTGGGAAACAATCCACAAAGATTTAATCTCTAAGTATGATTAGTCATTTTTATGTTGTGAAAAAAATTGATAATGTAACATACTATGTAAAGTCACTTGAAAGGTTAGAAGTTCACCTCACTTTTGATATCAACTTTTTATATAGGTTCTATAAAGATGTTGAACAACTATTAAGGATCAAGTCTAAAAGTGCTCCTCAAATGGTGTAAAAATAGTTTGACGATGACATAATAAGATCATTTTGATCATCATTTGTTGGGTGATAAAGGTATATTTTATAGCATTTTTAGATATAATTTAAAGTGAAATTACCCCCATTTTAATGTTAAATTTTTTATTTATCTATTTTAATGCTTAATTTGTAGGTTAATGCCTAAAATTGAGAATCAATGTAAAAATATTAACATTTGGAATATATTTCAGGAGTTCAACATCCCTTATAATTAGCGCCAATGATGGTATTATTCAGACCATCATTTATGTTCATAGTAGAGTTAAAAACAAATTTAATACAATTCATTGTTCTCCAACACCCCACATTGATTTCTAGCCTATTTCTAGAAGAAAAATGCGAGCCTTGAATGAGATCGTTGATCTCCAACTTGATTTCCAACTTCAAGTGCTGTTGATGTTCGCAGACATGTTTTCCAATGATAAACTTGATGATTTCTAAAGCAACTTACTCCTAACTTGCAACAAGCCTAATCAAGGCATACTTAAGCATTCCTAAAAGCCTAAAGCATAAGTTTATAACAACATCATTTTGCCACTTTTATCCATTTTTCATATTTCTCTCTTTAGGATAGGTTTTAGTTATTTTTTAAAAAAACTTTTGTGTTGAAGATCCAAGCTTATTTTTAAGGATATTAGAGGTTGAGAGGCATGATTCAAAGTTAAATGCCATCTAGGGATGTGACTAAGTTCTTTTTAGACTCTTAAATACATTTGCCTTTCTCATTAACTAAATTAATAAATAATATGTTGTTTAAATTTCAATATTTGAATTTTTTAATTAATATATTTTTATCCTATTTTTAGGTAACGTAAGGCTAGTAAATGATTTGATTGAATTCTTATGCATGTTTATGAGCTAATATTTGTTTATTTGAATGTGTAGTCCTCTTTTATAAGTCCACCACTTAGGAAAAGACTCTTAGATAAATAAAGATTTGAAAAATCTACCTTACTTATTGGAAAAAATTAATAAACAACATGATTCAAATTAGGGAATAACCAAATTCTGGTTAATTATTAGGTTTTTAATCATGAATAAAGAATTTTAGGATTAAACCTCTTAACCTTTAAGCCTATTACCTAAACACGATGAATAACCAAACTTCAGAATAAGAACAATTGAGATAAGCATTGTCTTAACCATACCATTGATTTTCTTTTGTAAGGATACCCTAGACTAGGCATCAAAACCTTAAATAACTCAGTTGGATCTTAGAAAACCTAAACCTTAGCTAATCATTTCAATTTGGTAATCCTTAATTGCATTCTTGATCTTCTTTAAATTAGTTGAATCTTTAGCTTAATTTAGTTTTTTTTAAATCAAAACATCAATCATTTAGTCTTTTTCTAGATAATTTTAATCTATGTGATCTAGTACTTACTCTATTTTTTTCCATGGGATTAACATCCAGACTCATTTGAATTCACTATATTACTTATTTTTTGATGTAATTGCTGATAAATTGATCATGAGTTTAGTGTTGGATTATATGTTAAAATAATAAAATTAATTTAATTTTGATAACCTAAACCAACTACAACATGTTTTTGGCATCATTTTAGGGATAATAACTAGTAAAAATAGAAATATATTGATGTCAATTACTTTAGTATGTATCTTTTTTATGTTGTTTTTCTTTATTATTTTTTGTGTTCTTTAATGTATAGATTAGAATTTTCCATTGTTATTTTGTTTAATTTTGGTTTGTGTGGTGACAGTCATCAAGAAGATGTTGCAATAAGAACACTAGCAAGATTGCCAGTGATATGAACCTAAAGTTGAAGGGTACGATTAGGGTGATGTCTGAACATGCCTTGTTAAGCAATTCAATAAGACTTATACCCCTAATTTGATAACCTACTCAAATTACCCATGATTTAATAAGAACTACTTTGAATAACCTTCTCCTTTTTTCTATCAATAATAAACTAAGGATTATTTGAAATCATCAATTTGTGAGCTCATAAATGATAGCATGTCTAGGAAATACCCATTCCAAAAGAATTGAAAACTTTTTGCCCCAACTAGAGGGAGTAGTTAATGGAGTCAATCACATAAAATTATCCAACTCAACTTGATGATCCCATTGAATAAGAATGAAATAAGCTAACAAAAGTCCACATAGAAAGTGGTGATGAGGAGAGAAATTGGTGATGAGTAGCTTATCTTAGCAGTGGAATAAAATGTTATAGAAGCTGTTAAGTCTGAGAGTAATGAACAGGCCATTATGAGTTAAACAAATGATATGTTTAATGGTGAGCCCATAATCGATATAGGTGAAAATGATGTAAATGTTGTTAAGTTTGATATTAACGATAAACAAGCTATTAAGAGTAAGAAGTTTTAGGAGTTTAAGGTAGCATTTAATAGCATTGATTTCATATGCGTCACAACTTCTGGTCTACAACTTTTGATCATAGACCAGAAGTTGTATACCAAGAATTTAAGTCATAGTGCTTTGTCAAGGGTTGGAATCATGAATTTAGAAATCCAACTAGTTGTGTAGGAACCCTTAGGAATTTGGTTTGACCACATGAAAAGGATGAAGAAAAGATGTTGGATGATGGACCTAGCAAGAGATTGAAGATTCTCTATCATTAATATCTACATAAAAGACCTTAAAAAGCATTTGTTGAGAGGCAACTCAACTATAGAAGTAAGATGGTTTACTTAAGAGATGTGTTTTTATGTGATATGTTTAAGATCGGTGTGTGCTTTAGTGTGTTCTATTAAGAACGGGGTGATTTCTTAGGGTTTGATTGTTTACCATCAACAAGATTAAGAAAATTAATAAACAATGCTCTTAATTTTATTGGTCCTTGAGTTAGGAATTATTTGGTGAAGTTTTTAAGGTGAAATTCAAGTTTAAAATTGTTGTACATGCCATTAACGGTGGTTATAAACAATATCGTTGATTTCCACTCCAACTCAAGTTAAAGCCCAACACTTTGGATATAAATGTGGGGTATCAACGACATCATTGAAGTCACTAAAAATTATAATTAATCTTCGAGTTAGGCACATAAACATTGTAGTTTTTGGATAACCCTACCCAAACTATGCTCTTTCTTTCTTTTCTCCTCTCCTTGTTACTCCTCCGTCTGTTCACCACTATACAACCATTTGCATCATTGTTTCTCCCTCAATTTTCAATCTTTTAGGTTTATTCTTCTCCATATCGCTCTTAGAATCTATTTCATCCATTTTTCTCCCCTTTTTTCACCATATTTTCGCCTCCCACCATCATAATTCACTATTTATTGCCACTTATAGCTTTATAACTCATATTACTCACCATTCATTACTTATTTTAGCATAATTTTAGTACCATTAAGTTTCGCTCATCACAAGCTTTTCTTTAGTATCAATTTTATAGCTTATCTCTTTCACTTCCAAAAAGGGAATATTTTGGTGAGACAAGAGTATTTCGATGAATGCTGGAGTATTTGGTGTTTTTAGACCACATTCCTACTTATTTCGGTCAATAGTGAACAGTTTGCAGTCCAATATCGAGCAGGTCACTTACAAAATCATCTTCTGCACGCATGAGGCCAGCATTTAACAATTCTCATTTCACCACCTATGAGAATTTATACTGGTTTGATGCATATGCTAGCAATGATATTATCATTGAGAGATCAGTGGAAATTATGTTTGAGTCCGAGTTCGACAGTCCTAATGCCTTTTAGCCCTTAGAGGGGGAGTCAATTTTATTTCTAGTTGATTATCTCAATTTGGTTAGCAAATTTTACGTGAACATTGAGAAGAAGTACAAGTCAGATATCATTGAGGTGCGATCCATGATTAGGGGTGCTCCTATCTATATTACTCGTTCCGTTCTATATGCTTTGTTAGGAGTACCTGATGAGGAGTTAGTATATAAGCAACTAAAGAACACACTGTGTAGTGATTCAGTCACTAATGATCTCAAGTTTTCAATTGATGTAGCTTATATAGCATTAGGCCTTAATCATCTAGTGAACCAACAAGCCTTCATGACATCACAACTAGGAGTTCATAAGAGGATAGTGGTGGCACTTATCAATGCCAATATGACTTATAGGCTAGTGACCTAAATGAAGTGAGATTTACTAATGCATATATTTTATTTAACATGCTTCATAGAATGTACATCATTCAAGGATTATCCTTATTTGGTTTTATCATTCAAAATATAATAAATGTTGTTCGCTTCTAGGAAGCTTACAATAATTTCTATTATCTTTGCTTGCTTATGAGGATACTTTAGGAGGCAGGAGTTTCTTTTGATGGAGAGGTACTTATAGAGCCTCCTAATGCTTTGATTATCACATATTCCACACTTTAAGATATGGAAAATGCTTAAGTAGGAGGAAGATGGCATAACATACAACTGTGCCCATTGAAGGAGGGTGAGAGAATTGATGATCCCATTGTACTAGTCGTAAGTATAGCTCACAAGAAGGGTGTATGCGATGCTAGTTCCTCTTAGGCCACCCTAAGCTTTCAAGCTCAACCACTAGTTGCTCCATCTACTCCTAATCCTATTGATCTATCCTCAGTTGGTTTATTTGAGATTCTTTTAAGAATGTAGGATCATATAGATAGTGGCCAATCTAATCTTTACTTTCACGTGGATAATGACATGGATAACATTAGAGGGTATGTCAATTAGTTACGGATCCCGATGGACATGATGTGGGACTACGTGTGCTCCTGTGACTAAAGACTCAATAGTTAAATGCTTTTAAGATTATACTTTTTAGTTTTGTTCATGGATGTTATTTTATGTTATTTTAGTTCAGATGTTATTTTTGTTTTTATTTCAGTTATACTTTGATCATTTCAATTGTATTTTGGCTCTTTAATGTACTTTGATCATATTTATTATAGTGGAGCATGGTTTTTATTTATCATGTCTCTAGTGCTTTTATTTTCATTTTTATAGTTTTCAATTTGTTGTAATCAATGTTTTCTGTACACTCTAATGGATCGTGTTTTATGTTTCTATGTCTTACTTATAAGGCTTTATTTTCAATTTATGAATATTAAAGGCAATGTTCAATTTAAGTGTGGGGAAGGGATAGCACTATCATCACACGTGTGTTTATCTTGTCCATGAGATTATCATTTTATCCTTTTTTGTAATAGTATATAATTTATGGAAATTTTTTTCTATTTTTATGTCTATCATTGAAAATTTTTCCTTTTGAGTTTTATTATTTTGGTGATTTGAGATATTATATGATCGATTATAAATATTAATAACCAAATGCTTTTAAATTATTTCATGTCTTGAATAATAGATATTTGGTGATCATTATGATTTTTTTGCATATAAAATGTATATTCCTAAGTGATTTTGGACTTTTTGTAAAACATTTCTATCATCTTGTTTAAGTTAAAAATAAAAGCAATACAAAAAATGAAAAATGAGTTTAAAATGATAATAAAGTGAGATAAGTTCCATTTACTCCATTGGCTTCAAACCTATAACAAAGTTGAAGTTAAAGAGTGACGTTTCTAGCCAATTGATGTGAGATAACTTAGTTGAGTAACTAAACGTGTTCATAACAAAGTATTCATAATAAAGAGCATAGAAAACCTAGTGATTTCTTAACCAAGGTTTTAAAGTTCACATTTTAGTTTATGTTTTGATGTTCTTAATGAATAAAAGATGTGGATTTGTTTAAAAATTGATGTACTTGACTTTGTGTATATTCATTTTATATATGAAATTGACTTTTGTTATTTAGGCTGAAGGTTGAAGAAGTATGATGTGATTTGAATTCATTGATGATTTGATATGATTAATTGATTATATAACATCTCGTTGATTCATTCTGATTAAATGATTAAGAAATTATTTGTAATGCTTATGTTTGATGAATTTGAATAATTTTTTCTCATAATTATATTCTATTTTTGAGATATATGATGGATTTAGTTTATTTGAGTACAAGCAAATATTTAAGTGTAGCGAAGTTTATAGGAATATATTTGATAGTGTTTTTAGATATAATTTGATATCTAATTAGCTCCATTTTAATTTTAAATCATTTAATTTATATTATTTAATATTTAATTTGTAGGTTAATACCCAAAATTGAGGATTAATGTAAAAAAATCACATTTGTAGCATATTTTAAGAGTTCAACACCCTTTATAAATGGCGTCGTTGATGGTACTATATAGACGATTGTTTATGTCCATAATGGAGTTAAATGTGCATTTAATATAGTGTCGTTGTTCTCTAACACCTAGCGTTGATATCCAGCCTATTTTCAGAAGATAAACATGGGTCTTAAATAGTGATGTTGATCCCCGACTTCTTGTGTCACTGATCTTCGCAAACACATTTTTCCAACTAGATTCTTGATGATTTTTTAAACAACTTGCTTCCAACTTCTAGCAAACTTAATCAAGACATACTTAAGCATTCTTAAGATCCTAGAGAACAAGTTTTCAACAACAACATTTTACCACTTTCATTCATTTTTTTGATTTCTTTGTTTAAGTTAAGTTTTAGTGAGGTTTTTATTTTTCAAATTTAAGTTAAGTTTAAGTTCTTTGTTTAGCGAAGTTTATAGCGTGATTCAAAGTTAGAGGTCAGTTAGGGATGTGATTTGCTTCTTTCTAAACTCTTAAATTTATTATCTCTTACTCTTTTATTGAATTAATCAAGAATATGTTGTTTAAATTTCAATATTTGTGTTCTTTGATTAATATGTGGTTTTAATCTGATGTTTAGTTAAAGTAAGACTAGCAAATAATTTAATTAAGTTCTTATACATGTGAGCTAATCTTTTTTTATTTGAATGCTTAATTATCTTTTATAAGGTGGCTACTTTGGAAAAAAGTCATAGATAACTAAGGATCTAAGAAATCTACCCTAATTGTTGAAAAATCAATAAATAATTTGATTTAAATCAGTGAATGATCAAAATCTTGTTAATTGTGAGGGTATTAATCTTAAAATAAGGAATTTTAAGAGTAAATCTCTTGATCTTTAACCCTATTATCTAAGCTTGATGAATGATCAAACTTTAAGATAAGACTAATAAAGATAAGATATTATCTCAACCATAGCATTATCTTAATTTCGTGAGGATATTCCGGATCAGGCATCACAACCTTTAAATAACTCAATTGGATCTTTGAAAGCCTAAACCTTAACTAATCATTTTACTTTGGTAATCCTTAATTGCACTCTTGATCTTTTGAACATTAGTTGAAATCTTTAGTTTAATTTAGTTGTTTTTACATTGATAAGTCAATTAATAAAACTTTTGAAGATAATTGTAATTTGAATAACCTAATATTTACTGTATTTTTTTCCGTGAAATCGTTATCTGAACTCATTTGAATTCATTATATTATTTGTTAACTAGTATAATTGTCGATAAGTTGGTCTTTAATTTTGAATTTGTGTGTTAAAAGATTGAAGTTAATTTAATTCAAATAACCTAGATCAATCACAACATTTAAAAAAAATTTTAAACGAATCGATTCAGTTACGGGACAACTACTTTGACAGTTACTGGACAATTATTTCAGTTATTTCAGTTAGTATCCAAACTGTTCCTCAAGTCACATTCCATGAACAGTTATATAAGCTCTTGCATAACTCTACATCAGTTCAGATGTCTCTAACGCAGATAGAATGTAACGTCTTAACTACCCGTAACTGTTGCTCTCTTTCACATAAGCACGCGAAGAGTACAGGAACAAAGTGAATCATGCGGACACTCGCTGCAAATTAGCTTTGTTTCTTTGCATCAATAAAAGTCCCACTTTTATTACATATCATGTTCCTTTATATCCTACCCTAAAACTATAAGAAATACAATGCCTAAAAATCGTTCAACGAAAGTACACCTAAGAGCTGTTTGACCAAATTATAGTGAGCTTAATTGACAAAGTTGCGAATGCCAAGTGAAATTGAGTGACGAAGTCTAGGGTGGACTTAGACGATGTGATACTCTCCATAAAAAAACAATCATGTATTTTGGTCCTATATGATTGAAAAGTCACTTTCTCCAAAAATTTTCAATTTGCCTTGAGAAGATCCGAGGTTATTTCACAAATAAATGCAGCCACCAGAAAGAGAGTCACGAAATGCGAGCGAGAGACACATGGCTTGCAGTGTTGTAGGCCAACAAAGGATATGAAGGATGAAAAGCGTGAAATGACATACTAACTAAACAATATCAACAAAATATAGAAAACTTTACGAAAATGTAAGAAATGGAGTTCTTGGGTACAGACAGAATGTATTCTTATATCTTACAGGTCCAGAGAAATAAAAGGTAACAACTGCAGATGAGAAGTCGAATTATCTGCCTTTGCGACGACTTTTTAACACAGCACACTCTGAACAATACCATTTTCCTTTCGGATGTTCTTTAACCCCAACGCATCCAAAATGGAACCATTCAATTTTGCACTGTTAAAGATCAGAAATTTCATCAAGTTACAGATCCAACGTAGTATGAGTATAAGATGGTTCGGCAAAATGAAAGAAAGAACATAAGAGAGTTTGGTCACATACATCAGGATTGTCACAAGCAACCATGTCCCCATAGCTGACTTGATTGCAGAAGCAATATGTTGGTTCATTCGGGTCCACTGGCAAATCTAACTCCATACCACTAAGATTTGCAGAAGTTGCCGATGATGGCACTTCTGTTGCTGCAACAGCAGCTGCTATTGCTGACGCTGTAGCCAGCCGTGTTCTGCAACAAAGATTGAGTTAATCAATTCTCTGTTCTTCATGGTGGTAAAAATACAAACTTATATTAATTTTGAAATTGACACTTGAAGATTTCAATTAACGAACACCATTTGGCAATTCAATATCTACAAAATTATCCCACTCAGTTACAAGTTGGTAGGCTCTCTCTCTCTTTATAAATGCATATAAATACAAGCATCTCCACACATATGGCACGTATTCAGACACAAACTCTCAGATACATGAAAATGTGCTAACAAATGAGCTCACAGATACGAGCAAGTGTGAGTACACAAAGTAATAAGAGAAATAGTTGGTTTATATTACCAATAATATCTACATGTCCAAAAAACAATTGTGTACATATTAAATGACAACTTATGTTGAAAATTGGAACAGCTCTCTTTTCAAAATTTAGGCAAGTTATAGCTGAGTTCACAAAAGGAAGGACTGTAAGACCATAAATATTATCTCCTCTCCGTCCATCTTCTAACAAAATGTTATGGTTTGTACATTTCCCAATTAAAGGCAAGGAAGTTCCTGAAGTCCGTTGAAGTAAATTATTGCTCAAAAGCAATCACATGCAGACAATTCTTCTTAATCGGGTAACACAATAATCATACATATCAATTTACCAAATTTCTTCACAATCCATAGGAGAGAAAACTTCCAGAAAGCCAATAACTGAGACATAAATGAACAACCCTCTACATATAATGCAGATTAAGTAATCCAGGAAGAACTGTAATCAGAAAAGATAGATACTTTTTACGTCCTCTACCACCACTCTCACCACCCCTTCCACATCTCGAACTTCCATCAAGAATTGAAGCAGGTGTTACAGTAGTTGCAGCATTTTCTGTCAAAAGCCGCATTGTCAGCTGAAGTAAGAACATTAACATGAAGCCATATAATTGCTTAAGTGGTAGTAAATACACAAATTAGAACCTGTCATGTGATAATCATATTAAAGTTGTGGAAAAGCAAATTACCACGCCGGAGCTCTTCGTCAAATTTCCTCAAATATTGATCAAGTTGTTGTATGTGTGCATCCACCTGAAATGTGATTGCAAAATATGAGCTAATTAACTCGTGCTGATAATAGGAACATGGAAGGATCATCAGAATTTATGATTTAGCAACAGCTCTCAGATTCAGTTACAATCAGTGCTCTTATGGGGGGGCCACTCCAGTCGATAATCATATTGAACTTTTATTGGCAGTAATCAACCTATGTAGTTATTATTTAGCAGCAATTAACTTTAAATGTGGATACTGTACAGATAATACAAAATGTCTACAAAATGACAATTACCACAACATTCATAAACAGCAAATATACCGAAAATATATATATATATATATATCTCAAACCTTTAAACCAAGTGAGACAATTCCCAACATCCAAAAAAATTACAGAAGCAGAAATGCTTGGGATCAAGACTGGCAATGGACCAATATAACTCGGACTACGGCAGAATCAGGAGTTTATGTACCAAAATAAATAGAAAATGCAAAATTATCCACGCCATTAATTCACTAAAATCAAATCCAAAATGGATAATATATATCTTGAGGATTTGGCCTACCAAATCATAAGCTTGGACAGCCAACGCAACCTTTTCGTCTGCAATTCTGATGCTATGCTTTTGCTCATCAAGTGCCTCATCCGAGAAACTGATGAGCAAAGTATCTGGTGTAACATTTCCAGCCTTAACTCCTCGCTTAATATCCTCTATTTCTTGTTCACATCGTTGTTCATTTTGTCGTTGGATTCCTGTTTATATGCATAAAAATAGTAAAAGTTTGTTCCCTACTCAAGCAGAAGAGCATAACTAAAGCAAGAAAAAGGGTGGCAACAAGAACAAAATGCAAAAAATTACTAGAGTATAACAAGATATGCATGTTCCAAAGTCTTATCCAGTCCCCCATGCTTGGACATTTTGTCTAGCAATGTCAATTATTCCAGTCGGCTGTTCCAATGGTTGACCAATGCCTCCAGGTCTTGGATAGAGAACTTCAACCAGAAGGAAAGTCCAGCTAGAGCCTTTTTTCATGTTGATACAGACTTAAAAACCTATTTCTCCACCTGGTAAGTGCGTTTTTAAGCTGATAATACAGAAATCCTTAGATGTAATATCTTGCCCAAGAAATCCTACATGAATTCCACATATCGGGGAACAAATTGTACCAAGATTTAGAGAATAGATCTAGTCCACCAATTAGCAAACAGTTATAAGTTAAATATTTATTCCATGTTGGACATCCTCACCATCCACAAGAGGAACCTATGTGTTATTTTATTGCCCTAGGATGTGACATTAGGAAGGCAAACTTAACAAAAACAAATCAGATAAGGGATGCTGAAATTTTGATTTTTATGAGATATCCTAAAAGAAGTTGTCCAATTTCCATCTAAAATGAAACATAGAGAGAATATCCACTGACAACCAATGGAAGACAGTAAAACAGGCCCATCACAGAGAGCTAAACAGTAAAAACAAAATGAAGAAAGTGAGCTTTTCATTTGACCGCAAGGCATACCTTGCAAGCTTTCATCTAGATCATGCAACAAGGCGTACTTCTTCTGTAGAATATTGGGCAACGATTCCAAATCTGTAAAGGCCAAACAAAATGAAGCTTATGAAGAGATCAAAAAACAAAAAGAACAAGAGCGAACTTGTCTATATGTTTATGCATTACATGTCTATTGCTTCAGTTAACGTAACACGTTTTGATCTCCAACTAAAAATCTCCATTCGAATAAGATGGAAAGATGGGGTAAAAAATCACTAAAGTAAAAAAATATTAAAAAAACCAAAAAAACAAAAATCTCATCAGGATGTGAACTTATTCTTTTCTCAGAAGGCCAATGCTGAAATCATAAGTAGAAGAATGTAAGTTTGCTCAGAACCTTTATGATAACATCTGAATGGAAAATAATAATAATTTACTTGTCTATGCCAGGTAACTTGCAGCCCAGTGTAACTTCATAAATTTTTCTTCTCATCCTTTTGACTAGCTTTAGCCTAATGAATTTCTACACGGAACTACCAAATAAAATGCCAAGAATCAAAACTTATTACATTACTATCACAATTTTTTTGCCAATAAAAGGTAAACCCAAAAGCACGTAAGCTAACAAGTAATTAACTAAAATCATTGCAAGCATGTATTACCCCTAAGAAAATCTTCATAATGAATTCTCTACGAACAAAGGGCACCAAGTCAATCTACACAATGAATAACAGTTACAGATTTCATTCAGACTGGTTCTAGTGATATGGAAACATGTTGCCTTGGAACAACATAAATAAGATGAAGCTGAGTTCAATCACATCCTCAGACCAACCACCGTCCCAGTGAAGGAAAGATAAAACGAAAAGAGTTTTAAACGATTGACCCACGTGAAATTACAATCCTAAAAAATTGAGGGCTTAATTCGAAATAATTAAATGTTAAAGGCCTAAGAATAGAATAGCATAAAGAAACTCCTCATCTAGCATAAATGCTCAAGTGAAATTAACTGGAGTCAGACTACTCTTTCTTGTGAGTTAAAAATAGCAACGAAAAATGAACTTAACAAATATGAGAAGGATAGAAAGAGATTACTGGCTTGAAATTCATCAAGGAAGGACATACTGGGGTAGCAGGAAATTCGAGGCCCAGAATTGAACAATAAAAGTAAATGATTTAGGGCTAGGGTTTGGTTAGCTATTCGTCAATTTGGGGACTTAATTTTTGTTTTTTGTCACCCATGATTTACTGAGCTCGCATCATAGATGACGTTTTCAAGGATCCGTTCCAATGACACTCACGTGGGACTCCTAGCGTGGATTTATTAACTGGGTTCTATGGGACATGAGTCAGAGCCGATTGAACTTATTAAACGGTAGCTTTTAAGGGTTTAGTTTTGCTTTCCTGTCCCTTTATACATATATATATATTAAATTCACGTATAAGAATTAATAAATTTTATTATTTCAAAAATAAAAATAGAAAAATAAATGTACTATGTAGTAATTATTTTTTATTATTATAATCTATTATTTTTAAAAATAAAAAGTGACAACAAATTTGTCAGATACCATGAAGAGTACACAGGAATCATTAAACTTATACTATGTATTAGTCCACCTAAACATCCTTAATAAAAATTCGAGGGTGTTAGCGACTGATATTAATATCTTACAATTATTGGGCCTTTATTATAGTATTGGGTCCTTTCTAGTTGATATACAACGATCAATGACCACTATTTATTCATAGTCAATCGTGAGACCTTCAAGATAAAAAAGGATAACTATAACTAAAATTTCAGACATTCTAACTAAGACACAACCCCTTTATTTTTCAATGGGTCCCAACTTTCAAGGCTTGATTCTTAAGGATCATAAGTGACCAATTATCCCTATTTAACTTTAAGCTCAAATAAGATTATCAGTCTAAGATATTCTTATGCATTGGATCCTCTTACAAAGGCAAGTGTAGAGTATACTTGTTTTTATGTATGACTGAAATTACATTATTAAGGATTCAAACTTTCAAGAAAATGAAAAATTTAGAAAGAAGCCATAGAGATTAAGAAACGCATTAATTTTTTTAATCTTATATCTTAGTTGGGTTTGACTATGTTTCCAAGTGGGTTGAAACTATAACTACTTTAAAGAATGATGGTAAAATAGTCCAAAAGTTTATTAAGAATATATTTAATAGGTTTGGAGTACCTAGAGCAGTTATTAGTGATGGAGGAACTCATTTATGTA
The DNA here is from genome assembly GCA_028565735.1 of Pinacopodium congolense. Classification (NCBI taxonomy): domain Eukaryota; kingdom Viridiplantae; phylum Streptophyta; class Magnoliopsida; order Malpighiales; family Erythroxylaceae; genus Pinacopodium; species Pinacopodium congolense. The sequence continues at coordinate 16,104,357 of JAOXYD010000135.1, read as the reverse complement.
ATTAGCCTTTTGACGCACTTTTAAAGAGGTACGGAGTTCACCACAGGGTAGCCAGAACATACCGTCCTATAAAAAATGGCCAGTTTAAAGTTTTAAACCGAGAGTTGAAAAAGATATTGGAGAAAGTCATAAGCATCTCAAGAAAAGATTGGGCACTAAATTTAGATGACACTAAAGTTGGATGATACATTGTGAGAATACCAGATCGCTTTTAAAACCCTTATAGGTATGACTCCTTATCGACTTATTTATTATAAAGCTTGCTATTTGCCTTTAGAATTAAAACATAGTGCGTATTGAGCCATCAAGAAGCTAAATTTTAATTGGAAATTGGCCGATAAAAAAAGATTGTTACAACTTGAAGAGTTAGAGGAATTAAGGTTTGATGCATATAAGAATTCGAAGTTATATAAGGAAAGGGTGAAGAAATGACATGATTCACATATCAAGAAGAAGGAATTTCAAGCTGGGGACTTAGTGCTACTCTTCAATTCAAACTTCAATTGTTTTTAGGAAAATTGAATTCTAAATGGAGTGGTCCATTTAAAGTTGTTTAAGGTTTCAATCATAGAGCCTTAGAATTAAAGAAAGACAAGAAAGAATTATTTAAGGTTAATAGCCAGAGATGCAAGCATTATTTTAAAGGAATAATTTCTCTCTTTCCTTTGACTAATTCATCCATAATAATTTTTTTAGGATGGTTAAGCGAATGACCTTAACCTAACATGTTTGTGTTAATCTATTTGTTTTTATTAAGTTACTTGGGTTTAATTTATTTTGCTTTTTATTTGGGTTAAGTTATGTTACTCTTTAATTGTTTTTTCTTCGCTGCATAGATGATGTGTTGTTAAATTAAGTGTTTGGATGATCTGATGAAATATTGAATTTTTTTTGCCTATTTTAACTTTAGGAATGAAGAAGGCTGGAAAAAAATTGCAAGTGAGGAAGGAAAGGCACTGGACACAAAAAAGATGTAAAGAAGCATTGTCTAGGAACGTGGTTTAGGTCGTGGTCGGGGCTATTGAGCAAGCATCAACACAAAAGTTACAAAGACAATTGTCAAAATTCATGTCTACCCACGCTTTTAGCATTTAAGCCACAGTCGTGGCATTATAAGAAGAATTTTTTAATTTTTTAAAAATAATAAAATAATAAAATAATAAAAAGTAAAAATTAGATTAAAAATAATTAAAATAATTTAGCCAGGCTCATGGCCATCTCGACTACGTGTGTGGCTGACTAAGTTGGTTAAGTGGGGGTGTAACTCTTTGATTTTTCTTTTCAACTTTTCAACTGTCCTCCCTCTCTCTAAACTTAAACCCCCTTCTTCTACTCTCTAAGTTTCACAAACCTATTACAAATTAGTTATAGATCTTTGAAGTTCTTCCTTTTTTATCATCATTTACCCAATTTTCTAAGCTATCTACCTATTTTCCTGCTTTGTTTAGGGTTTGGTTCTTATTTCTCTTTTCTTACATCTACCCATTTTTCTACTTTGTTTAGGGTTTGATTCTTATTTTTATTCTTTTGTTTATTTTTGCTTTATTTTTGTTTTTTTTCTTTCTGCAGGTTTTGCTATCACAATGGCTTAAAAGATGAAGAGGCCATCTACACTTTTGAGGGATTGACTTGAGGAAATCGTCTATAGTTGAGGGCTGTCAAATATGTTCATTTGGTATAATGCTCCATTTAATATTTATCAATTAAATGAAGGTGAGTGTCTGCGCATTATAAACTCTAGAGATTTGATATCTCCTAGATTCTTGTAATTTAATTTGTTAGACCATTTCGGATGAAGTGAAAAAATAGAATCCTTGGCTAAAAATATTGGTTAGGATAAATTTAGTCATTATGATTTCGTTGCATTTATGAAATTGATTCTGGAATTCTTTTTTTCAATCCTACAATATGATGAAGCCATGCGAGTTTTTTTTTTTTGTGGTTTCAATTACTTAGTCAACCATACAAATTGGATTACACTGTTATGCATCAAATTTTTAACTTTTTAGTCATTAAATTGTTTGAACAACATAATGATTTTAATGTGCATGCATATTGGCATACTCTCATGGGGGACCTGAGATTTTACTCTTGGAATACACCAAACTCTTTGATTCGAAAACCTAAGGATTTATTATTACATAAATTTACATGTTTAACAATTTTTAACAAGATAGAAAGCAATAAATTTTCTATGCAAGAACCTTTTTTTTATCTTTGGTGCATGGACCATCAACATAAAATCAACACACCATACAGAATGTTTAGGTCCATCGTGAATGTTAAGGTTCATCGTGAATGTTATTACTACACTGGGTAGTTATATAGGCATGAGTTTCAATATTACTACTCTTCCATTGCATTATAATGTTAATCTTAAAGGTTATCCTAACAAGGAACCTGATTATTTTGACATTGAGCACTTATGAAGATTGGAGATCTTAAAGCCTCATTCTATGACTCTCCGAAATTCCCTTTATAGAACTAATATTGTTAATAAGAGAAGCAACATATAACACCTCCATCAACGGCCTCCACACCCCTTCAAACAATAAAGTCGGCCCTTCAACTCCATTTACGGAAGACGAATGGTGGAAATAAGAACTCCACACTATAAATGCAAATTTCAATTGTTCATTAAGAGCAATAAGCGATTGGAGGGTCGAATAGACACCATCAAATCGTAGGTCCAATAGGATTTAATACAGCAACGCTCTCAAGATCGAAAGCTCAAGAAATTTTTTCATCATTAGAACATCGACATGTCCACCCCACCACCATCTCCACAAAAATCTCTATAAGCTTTCTCCGTCCCTTTATTTTTTATTTTTAGTTATTAGCTTGTTTGCATTTTATATTTTGATGTGTTGTTAGTGTTATTGGTGCTTGGGTTTCTTTTCACATTGAGGACAATGTGTTGTCTAAGTGTGGGGAGGTCATACTTACTTTATTGATTGTATGTTGCATGTCATTTACATTTTACTACTTGTATTGTGCATGGCATGCCACATAGTAGGCATGTTTTAGGCTTGTTAGGTTAACTTTTTGAACTTGATTCTTTGTGATGTGTGTTATATTATGAAATTCTATCACTATTGTTAGAATGAGATTGAGTTGTGTGCTTGAATTTTAATTAGGCTGCTTGAGTAGAAGGTGAACTATACTGATTGATTGAAGTAGTTGGTTGCATAAATTTGGTCAAAACTTGGCACTTCAGTGATTAGGCAACGTGTGAAAGCATAATGGATTTTCATATGAACTGATGTGAGGAATTGAGCTTATATGTCCATTCTAAAGTATTTTCATTTTCCTTATTGTGTGTGATACTTCCTTAGGTGGATTACCTTCAGAACTTGAACCATTTTCAAACTATTAAATGCAAGTTTTATGGAAAGGATTAAGGCCCTCTTTGCTTTTAAAACCTTGACTTAAATGACCCACCTGATGCAATATTCCTTGTAACTCTTTTTGAGCTTTTACCCTTTTCTTTGTTTCTAAAGTAACCACCCTATTTTAAAAACTTGAAACTCATTAGTCTTACTTAATCACAAATCTAGCAAAGTGTTAAGTGAACATTATCTATAGTTTGGGACTTTTACTTTACAGTTCACTTTTGAGATGGTTTTAGAGACACCTTTACTCTCTGTTATATACATATTTTCTATTGTTATTTCATGTATTTTTAAGTTTTATTTAAAAAAGAGAAAAGAAAAAAGAAAAAAGAGGAAAAAACAAAAGAAAAAGAAAGGCAAAGAAAAAGAATCAAATAAGGCAGCGAGAGTTAGTGTCAATAATAGTTATTGATGAGTAATCAAGTAGTCAATTGTATTCCTAATATCTCATAATTAATATTTGGTTGTCCCTTTACACTTATCACTTTATGAAACCTTGTGAGAAACTTGTCAAAACTATTTTGAATCACCTTAACCAAAGCCCTATTATAATCATGAACAAAGTCCTTTTGATCCACGATAGCAAGTAATCTCTGCAAAAATTAATCGGTGAATTTGCAAGTCTATGATAATGTGTCCTCTTAGAGGGAGTCTTGAGCGAAACATTAACCCTTCAAGACTTGAGTGAAATGAGTGCAATCGTGAGGAAAATACATTGTGGTTTTACGCTTACCTTTGAGCAATAGTATCATAAATTGAGTTTGTGTATGTTTACTAACGAAAAATAATCATGATGTGTGTAGTAACATGATATTCGAGTTGTCTAAGTTTGAAATATTGCATGCACTTTATCTCTTTAAAAATGAAGTAATAGAATGTAATTGTTATGTTTAAATTGCTTGAGAATAAGATAAGGTTTAAGTATAGGGAATTTGATAGCTGTGTTTTATGCATTAGTTTTTCTAGGTGTTTAGTTTGTTAATTTATTGTTTTTTTTTTGTAGATTTAGGACTTAGTTTGTTCTTATTTTATTTTTTTGTGTTTTTAATTTATTTTATATTTTTAATGTTCAATTATTGCTTTTTTTATGTCATTAAAGTACCTTATGGAAAGCTTTAGTTTGATGTGGTTTAGGTTTACCACAGATCACGAAAAAGGAGCAAGAAACCTTAAGAAAGAGGAAAAGAAAACTAAAGTAGTGGCTACATAGCCACATCTATGGCTTCTATAAGCTACACCTGTGGCCCTCTCACTCCACATTCATGGTCTTCTCCTACATGTCGCCATGCAACTTGACAAATGGCAAGAAACTTTGTCTCAACATATTTATGGGAAAAAAAATGAAAACCTAAGAAAGGGGAGGCGTAATCAGAAAGAAAGGAGCAGTTGTAATCTAATAGGGGAGTCTTTGGCCTGAGTCAAATCAGTGTTCCAAAGGTTGGAGATATGGTATCATGCTTAACAGATTTGTATATTTTCCACCAGTTTAGTGAACTATCTTGGTTTCTTTTTATTTTCTTGAATATGCTTTGTGTTATGGAGAATATGATTTTCTATGGTCAGATTAACGTTATGAGTAGCTAAATTTGTTCTAGGAAGTTTTGTTTAAACTATTTGTATACTTGTGTTTATTAATTCATCGCAATTGTTGTTTGTGTTATTTATTGAGCTTAAACTTAGCAATAAATCGAGAAAGTGAACTTTGTAACCTGTGTTTAATGTATAACGAGAGTTAGATTTTAATAGACATATAAATAACAATTTTATTGATTTATTAGAAAGAAATTTCAATAGATTAATATACTGCATATAAGATCACTTTATGACTAATTCAATTTTTAAAGAAGATGTTATAAGTTGATAGATGGCAAGGTTAACCGCAATTAATTTAACTAGTGAAAATGGGTTGCGCCTTTAGAGAGAGTAGCTATAATATTACAAAATCTTAGGCCATCCATAAATTTAATCAATCAAACAAGAGGAAAAAAATAGGGATAACAATAATTCCTAGTCTTTAATCTTTATTTCTTCCAAATTTCAATTTACTGTTTTAAATTTTGGTTACATCAATAATTTGCCTTCATTTACCTTTTTTCTAATGTTATTTTCTTAAATATGTTTGAATCTGCTTGAATATGTTCCTTAAACAAAGTGTAAGTCAAATTAATAGAGTGACTAATTTCAATCCTTGCAAAACGATAACTGCTTGTACTACAAGTTTACGACCTATTTACTTGGTATGTTAGTGTAAAGCAAGTTAATAGTTAGCTTAGTGACTAACAAGTGCAAAATATCTTGGTCGATCACAAAAAAAAAAGAAGCTATCAGTCTTTTTGGATCTTAATGATCATTTTTTGGAAAAAAATGAAAAATTGTTTTCTTTCTCCTAAAGGTTTTGATAGGTGCTAGACTTTTAATGTCGGCTATATGGTATTTTCTTGAAATGAGATCTCTTCTTAGTGTGGCAATAACACTTCTCCTTATCCTTGTAGTTAACCTACAAATGAGAATTCTTATAAGCCTTTTTTAGTCAATGCCCTCCTTTGATCATATTTTCAAAAACCTTTTGCTGGTCACAAAGCTTATCTAATATTGTTGATGTGACCTAGTAAATTTTTACAAGTGAGCTCTCAGCCATGTTTTTATATAAGGAGTTGATAGACCTTTTAAGTTTAGGTTAAAGCTTATATGGTAAATAGGATATAAAGGTATATCGAATATTAGGATCATTTTAGCAATAAAGCATGTAATATTTTTGTGACATTCTTTTAAAATGTTTTTAAAGATGTCATTGATATAGAGAGCAACACTTCTTCTTAAAATGCTCGTATCTAGTTTATTGATTAATAAGCTAAAAATCTCTAATGAATTCTTTATCAATCATTCCAAGTAAGGCATTGGCTTCTAGGAGTCATATGACTTGCAATTTTTTATAATCTCAGAGATTTTGGAATCATTTTCAGACATTTCTTGTCATCATAGAGCATAATTCTATCAAGACCTCTTTAATATTTTCATTGGGTTGAATCAATTGTAAATTGATCCAGGCTTGAAAATCATGAAGACTGTCTCTCCATTTTCTAGGCTGAATGTCATTAAAGGTAAACCATGGTCTAGAAGTTGGTCTATATATAAACATATTTTAAAGTCTTACTATTTAGTCATGGATTCTTTATGTTCTATCTCTAGCTCTACTTTTATGGTGTGTTAAAAATATGGGAGATCTGTAATTAGCATTTGAAAGATGTGAGATAGATCATCCAATTCTTAAGAGGTATCTGAACTATTTGTAAATGAATCTTGTGTATTCAGATCATTTGAGCTTTGTTGAACATGGTAAAGGGTGGTAATAATAAGGGTTAATAGTCATTGAGGTGATCAACCTATTCAAATATTTTTCAGTTAAGTGATCAAACTTTTAAAAGTTTCAATTGAGTGATTAACGTTTGAAAAGTTAATCAGTTGACTGAAAAAGGTTGACGCCATTAGTTGACTTGACTCGACCCGAACCTGCCGACCCGACAACCCAGTCTAGCCCGGCTCATTCTAACCTTTTTATCTTTTCTGGTTAATTTTTTAAACGTTAATCACTCAACTGAAAAATTTTCAAAGATTAGTCACTTAA
>JAOXYD010000135.1:16076152-16091503 GCA_028565735.1 Pinacopodium congolense | reverse complement strand
AGGTTACAATCTCAATTGCACACATTCTTGTTCTTCATGATAGTACCAAACACATAGAAGTCGACAAACATTTTATTAAGGAAAAGATTGATAGTAGATTATTATGCATTCCCTATATTACTACAACTCATCAAATGACTTATATTCTCACAAAGGGACTTCCTAACAAGCAATTCAATATGCTAGTCGGAAAGCTAGCCATGGAAGATATCTTCAAGAAATCTTGAAGGGGAGTTTTGGAAGATGTGAATTAAGAGATTTGGTTAAGAAATCAACTCCTAGAAATCATCTATCAACTTATGCTAGCTTTTTGTGTACAAATCATTGTTTCCTAGTTTAGATTGAAGTCCTAGAAATCAGCTCCTTGATTTACTAAATCAGATTATGCTAGTTGTTAGTGTGTAGATCATTATTTCCTATTTTAGACTCAATATTATACTACATATTGGTGTAAAAAATAAAAAGTAATACAACCTCTTAATATCTCTATTTTATAGATACCTGCATTAATCCTCGTGCCTCAACTTCAGATTCTTTTTTTAGCAAAACTCAGTGAAACATGTTAATGTTGCACTTTGTGAGTCATTTCAACTTTCTTTTTGTCTATATTGTTGCTGTCAAAATGTTTATTCGAGTTGAATTTTAATTGCATGTCATGTTTTTCAAACTTATTATATAATGAAGGACATTATCTTAAATTTGTTAAACAACTTGCAACTTGTTGAGGCAGTAGATGGTTAGTATGAGAAATTTTATTATATTTTTTTTACTTCATGTGTAGATTATAAGATCAGCAAAGGGACCTGTTATGATGGTTCTTAATTTCATGGAAACTACTCAAAATGGAAAGTTACCATTATTGTATTGCAATTTAGAGAACAATGGAAATGTAAGGATCTTTTCCATTATATGTTTTTTTTTTTGCTTGCTTGCTATTCTTTGAGTAATTTTTCTTGTCTGTTTTCATCGATTTTTTCTTGAGTATGAGAATTCTAGGTTTTAGCTTCATTTTATGAAATTAATTAAGTCACATGTCTATTTGGGAATGTTGAATACAATTTAGTCCATTCTTAAGCCTCACCCAAAAATGTAAACTTTTGGTTTGAATTATTTCTTGACATGATATGATAGCTTTTTTGTCTCAGAGGTTTGAAGTTCAAAACTGCATAACCCTTGTATACAGTGGATTTATGATTTATCCATGTGTTGTGTGAGGCAATGTTCTATAATTTATAGTTGATCAATTCATGAGTCTCACCTAATAGTTTCAGGTATTGGTGATCAACTTTTAGAATGCAATCTTTTATAAATATATTTAAGATTTTTAGGTTCCTTTTGGGACTTCCAACTCTTTTTATTGATTAGCTCCCTCGATTTTCTTATTTATGCAAGATTTTGATTTGTTATTCATGGATGTTGGTTCTTCAAATAATCTATCAAACAGTTGTATCATTAATTCCGTCCAGTTTACAATTAATAATGATTCTTTTCCTTAAACATATTTATTTGATAGGTTGAAATAGGGGCATTTGAGAGGGAGAGACTACTGCTTATCAAGATCTCCGAGCTTCAAACTAGGTTAATTACTTTGATGAGTCCTCTTATTATTTTCTACCCAAAACCTTTATCACCGTGATACTTGTTTATAGATGTTAAATTTTACATGATGAACAATTTGATAGAAGAACTTAATACTGAGACTAAAATATGCTTAAGTAAGATGCTCACTTTGTGTAATTTGCTCTTTATTTTATGAAATTATGACATTCCTTATCTCAAACTATATTATTTTCTTTTTCTAATTGTAAACTAATTATGTGATATTGTATTACTACACAGTTACAACAACATCTAAAGTCATTACTGGTCAAGAAAATGGAGATGGGAGGGAAGAGGATATTTGAAAGCTAGAGTGTTTTGTTTCTTACTATTTTTGTTTTTTCCCCCTCATTGTTAAGTGACCTCACCTTATAAATTCAGGCAAGAACTGCACATCTTTAGATGAAATGTTAATTATTCATTTTATCTAGGGTGGATGGAAGACTTACTTAGTATAAGGTAAATAATTTTTAGAAGGTAGCTCACATTGCAATAAAGATTATGATAAAATCTGAGGAGATCAGTTGCTCCATGTTCCTGTCTTTGTGAGAAAAAACAAAAGAGAATGGAATTGTTGTTTTATTAGAAGAAAAGTTATTAAATATGATGGAGATGAGTGACTTTGAAAATGATAATTCCTATGAACACATGAATAGTTTTTTAGACCTATATTTATTTTATTATCCAAGGTGTTCATTCCATATCTTAGTTGCAAATTCATATAGAAAGCATTTGATCTTAAAGCTTATTAGGTATGTCTAAACTCTATGATTTCATCGCATTCAATTTAATTTAATTATGATAAGGATTGAAGAGGAAGTGGACTAGAGTTGAAGATTAATAAGACAAAAATAATGATATCGAATAATTCATATAGATAAAAAAGTTGTTGTAAGATAAAGATTTAAAGTAAATGTATAAAACGATGTTGTACAAGTGTAAGAGGAGAAAGGGATGAGAATTCAACGATTTTAACAATTATGGCAAAAAATCTAATTTATACCTTAATGTTTCTATTAATATTTAGATCAGACTTTGACATTTGAATATGTTCAAGTCAAGCTTTAACATTTCAAAAATGTTAAAAAAGAATAACGTTTAAAAAATATTTAACTTCTATTAATTTTTTCGATTATGTTCCACATGGAATATTTTTTTGGTAAAAAATTTAGGGGCTCTACACAACCAGATGAATGGCTTAAAAGAGACATATAAAGTTTAATTTGTTGCAAATGTGAAATGTATTCTAGTGGTGGCTTAGTTGATATATTATTGGATTAAACATCTTAAGGTTGCCTATTAAATTCTCCCTACCACCGTTTCTTTTTTTTTTTCAAACTTCACTATTTTATTCTTCTTCTTCCGGCTTTTCTCTTCTCTTCCAACCAATAACAATTATTTGCTTCCAATCACCATTTTATTCTTCTACTTTCTTCTATTCTCTTGTATGTTGAATTGAGGAGGTAAAGCTTTCAAGAAATGAGTTTTGAATTAGATGACAGGAACCTTTATGGTTGAGAAAGAGGCGTCAATGGTGAGAATCAATTCATGGATTTTGAAAGATAAAATGAAAATCTAATAAACAAAGGTTTATATAGGAATCAAAATTTTAGATCAGCATGAATCTGACCTCTATAAATAATGAAGGTTAGCAAAAGCTCTCTATCCGTGGATTCAGAGTAGGTTTGGAGAAGGAAGAAGAAGAATAAAACAACACTGTTTGGAAGAAAATCATTGTCAAAAAGTAAAATATATACAACATATAAGATTCAAACACGCAACCTATGGATGTTTAAGCAAACTTTTGACCAACTACACTATTATTATAAGATGTTTTGCATTCCATCAACTAAAACTTAAGGCTTATAACAATTTTGCTTAAATTTCCAACTGAAGCCATGTTGCACATAATAAGAAATGTTAATACAAGTCACACTATGGTCCTTTTTTAATGTTTTTAAAACATTAGGGTTTTTAAATTTTCTTGAAAGATTAAAGTTTTTTTAAAATATCTTAAAACATTAGGGTCTGATCAGAATATTGACAAAAACGTTATGGTCTAAATTACACTTTTTTTTAATAACTATTAATGAAACTAATGATGAAATTAATGAATATTCAATTGTCTCTTCTCTTCAACCTCTCTTTCCTCTATTTCTTCTTCTCTCTAACTTTTTATTTCTTGATAATATTTCTTTGCACCATTTTTTAACACTTTATAGAGAATAATTGAACATCTAATTAGACTTTTCAAATTAGTATCAAAGCACCATATTCTGAACATAATTAGAAACCTTTATAAACCAACCATGAGAGATAGTTGATAAAAGCAACTAATAATAAGGAACTTGATGAAAGAAGAGCCAAACACTTATGTTTTAGTGTGATGAGAAGTTTATACTAGGCCATAAGTGTAAGAAAAGACAGTTTCGTATGTATATAGTGCAAGGATCTGAGGATGACAATAAGGTAGGAAAGGAACTATTGGCAAAAGAGCCTCCACATGCTATATTAATGTAAGCTATGACAAGAATGGCAACTATTGCTTACAAACAAATGAAAGTAAAAGGTCTTTTCAATGGGAGAGTAGTTCATACTTTAATTAATAGGGGTAGTACCTATAATTTCATTGATGAGAAGCTGGTGAGGAAAAAAAAAGTCGGAGAGTTAGATACAAATATAGACTATAATGATTACAATGGTGGAGGATTAAGAATTTGGAGCAATTAGAAATATAAAAACATGAAATGGGTGATAGATAGACAGTCCTTTCACTTGGAAGCATTAGTCATTAAAATTGGGGGGAATTACATAGTTTTATAAGTGTAATGGCTAGCTACTCTAAATGATGTAGTGTGTAATTTCAAGAAAGAAAATATGATATTTTATTAGGATGGATGGAGAGTGAAATTGAGAACTGGTCAGGATGAGTAGATCATAAAAATGTCTACAAGATAACTAAGGCAACATATTGAAGTAGTATGCAACTTTTTATTATTGAAATAAAAGGATCAATTGTAAAGGGAAACATCACTCAAAATTGAGATCAAATCCACAGAAGTGAGGAAAGGCAATAAACAACTCAATTTGCAAATTCAATAGAAGATTTAAGAATTAATGGATCAATATACTTAAGTGTTTGTAGAACTAATGGGGCTACCACTAAGAAAAAAGCATGATCATAAAATATTATTAAAGGATGGAACTAAAGTTGTGAATATCAGACCCAATAGATATGCAAGATTGTAGACAAGGGCTATTAAGCAATTAGTAAAGGATATGATCTAGTGAGGTATTATTCAAGAAACTATTAATCAGTTATCATTACTAGTTGTTTTAATGAAGAAGAAAGACAATCCTTGAAGGTTGTGATGCATTATAGAACATTAAATAGATGCACAGTGAAAGATAAATTCCCTATACGCTTGATTGAAAAACTTATAGATGAATTGGGGAAGGCTGCAATTTTTTTTCTAAATTGGATTTGAGAGCTAGTTATAATTAAATTAGGATAGTTGAGGAGGACATCCACAAGATAGCCTTTATGAGATATGCAGGCCACTATAAATTTTTGGTAATCCTTTTTAGCTTCACAAATAATCTAGCTACATTTAAAGGTCTTATGAATTCTACTTTAAAACCTTATTTGAACATATTCCTTTTGGTATTTTTTTATGACATTTTAGTATACACCCCATCTCTAAAACTTCATTTGAAGTATTTACAGCAAGTTCTGTAGATACTAAATGATCAATAACTATTTTTTAAGAGATCCAAATGTTCATAGCTTGGGAGGTGAAGTACTTGGGTTACATAATATCTACAGAGGGAGTTTCAACAGATCCAATGAAGGTAGATGCAGCGAAATAATGTTCTGTTCCGACCAACATGAAGCAACTTAGATGTTTTTTTAAGGCTAACTACTACTAGAGAATATTTATTAGAGGCTATGGTCCATTAATCAAGCCCTTAATATCATTGTTAAAGAAAAATGATTTTAAGTGGCAAGAGGATTTAGATGTTGCTTTTCATGAATTCAAATAAGCCCAAATTTCTGCTCTTTTGTTAGCTCTATCAAACTTTGACAAAATGTTCATGTCTAAAGTAGAGCTTATGGAGGAGGCTTGGGAGCAATATTGATCCAAAAGGGACATTCTCTAGCTTATGTTGGCAAAACCTTTTCTAGGAAATATCTTGACCTAATTACTAATGAGAAGGAGATATTGGCTATGGTAATGGCTATAAGACATTGGTCTTATTATTTGACTGGAAGAAGATTTATTATACAAACTAACCATAAAAGTTTGAAAAACTTGTTAGAATAAAGGATTACTGCTTCCTTTTAGCAGACTCAATTACTTAAATTACTTAATTTTGATTTTGAAATCAAGTACAAGAAGGGTGTTGAACATTTTACTATTGACAACTTATCTCAAATGGACAGTGAAGAGTTATACACCATGTTGGTTTCTTATATGCAAACAACCCTTTTACAAGACATTAATCATAGTTACATAAATGATGACACTTGGAATTGATCCATAAATTGAAGTTTTCAATTCTCATTATGCTTAGACTAATGACTTATTATATTAGAAAGGTCGACCAGTTGTTAGATCTGACCTTAAAATGACTTAATATATTAGAAAGGTCGACCAATTGTTAGAGCTAACTTATTCTTAAGGCAAAAGATCATAACAATGTTTTATGATTCTGCCCTAGGAGGACATTAAGGGACGATATTTTGATTTTTAGCTACTTATAAATGCTTAACTATGTATTTTTATTATAAGAGAATGCAAGTACATGTCATAGCAACTGTTATAAGGAAACTTAAACCATGACCTATTCAACACCAAGCATGGACTGATATTAGCATAGAATTCATTAAAGTTTTGCCAAGATCCCATGGATATAAATTCATTTTTTCAATTATATACAAGTTCTCTAAACATGTTCACTTTGTGCCCTTATCCTATCCATATTTTGCTACTAAAATAGGTTTTATATTCATTGATCATGTTTACAAATTGCATGGAATTCCCTTGAAAATTATAAATTATAGAGATACTATTTTTCTAAACAAAATATGGCAAGAGTTCTTTAAGGTACAAGGTGTTAAATTGGCTCTATCATTAGCTTCCCACTATTAAATCGACAGCCAGATTGAGGTGTTAAACAGAACACTTGATACTTATTTAAGATTTACTCTAAAAAAAAGTGTCCACATCAATAGAGTAAGAGGCTATCATTAGTAGAATAGTGGTATAATACCATATTTCATATTACAATTATTTTCACCCATTTTAAGGCATTATATGTGTTTCTTTCTCTAATTTATGTTCCTTTAGTGATGCAGTGAAATTAATGGTGGTTCAATCCCTAAAAGATAAGGAGGGTGCAATTTACTTGATCAAGTTTCACATTCAAAGAGCATAAAATTATATGAAACTATTGGCAGACAAGCATATGGCTGAGAGGAAATTTTTAGTGGGTGATATGGTTTATGATAAGCTCCAACCATATTGTCAGAAAGTTGTCAAAACTAGGTTAAATTAGAAGCTCTTTTTAAGATATTTTATTCCATTTTGGATTTATAAGAGAATGGGAAGAATGACCGATCAATTAGAGTTATTGACAGGTTATAGAATTCATAATGTTTTTCGAGTGTCTCAACTAAACATACATATCTAACATCAATCTACTGTCCAATCTTTACTTCCTATCTCTCTTTCAAACGTTATTCATTATACCATAACTATTATTGATAAAAGATTTTTTTCGAGAAATAACAAACCAGTTGTTCATGTATCAATTCAATGCTTTAATGACCTATAAGATTTCTTTTGAGATTTTTCTTTTGAGATCTAGCATCATTATCTTAAGGTGAATTTTGTGGATAAGGTTCTTTAGGGAGAGAGGTAATTGATAAAGATTATAGGAGAAGCAAACTGGAACTAAAGAGTGTATAGTGGAGATATAAGTAAATATGTAAAATGACGTTGTATAAGGGACATATATGAGGGGGAAAATGGGAAAGTATTCAATGGCTATAATAACTGTTAGTCTAATTGATAAACTAAATGGGAGAGTATCCAATGGCTATAATAATTGTTAATGTAATTGATAAACTAGAGAAAAATACAATTCTCTCTTTATCTTTACCCTCTCTTTTCTTTGTTTCTTCTTCTTCTTTTCTCTTACTTTATATTTTTTGGTAATTCTTTCTTCACACCATTTCTGAACACTTGAAATAAGTGACCACCTTATTGGACTTATCAAATTATGATATGAGAAATTACTATATGGCTGGTAGGTAAGAGTGATGGCCATCAATTTATAACATATATGATGTGAAATTTTATATATAAAAAATTTGCAGAATAACCATGTAATCCATTGGGTACCCCTCACAACCCCCATATATAAGTAGGGGGCTGTTTTTGTTATTTTACACTTTCATTTTGGTCACAACTGATGTATAAAATGGGGGTTGTGAAGGGAAGTGGGACTCACTAGTTGGGTTCACAATTTTATCATATATTTTTTTTTTGTTATGATATGATGTAAATGATAGTTGTATCTAAACTTGAACTATTGAACTAAGATTAAAAGAAAATAAGGGACCATTTAATTCAACTTTTTTGTTTTTATTTTTTATTTTTTATGTGTTGTTATCAAGGTTTTTAATTCCGTACAGGTACCGACCTTAATCCAGTACGGAAATGCAGTATTTTGTACTAGATTCAAATATCGGTCTGTATCGGAAAAAAATAAAAAAAAATTGTATTTTGACTTTTTAAATTTTAAAGTTAAGTTAAAAATTACACAATATAAAAAATTTTGTATTCTGACTTTTTAAGTTAAAAATTATATAATATAATACATTTATAAACTATTTTATAAATTTTATAAAATTGAGGAATTAATTTATAATTTTAAAAAATTATCGATACTAATATTGACCGATACTAGTACAGTACTATTTTTAAAATAAATTTAATACCGGTATGGTACCGGTACAATATTTAAATTATTGGTTATTATTAATTTTTATATAATTTTTAAATTTTTTTACTGCATTTTATTTTCGTAATATATATAGCCAACAGACCATATGGTCTGCTGGCTAATTAAAATTTTCCTTTCGAGTTTTGATACTGTAATTAAGAGAAAAATCCTAGATGGTCTTTTGGCTAAATAAATTTTTCCTTTTTGAGTTTTGATTCTGGCATTGAGAGAAAAATCCAGAAAGACGAAGTCCATCATGACATGACATGGACCTGTTATAAAACCCCAGGATGTCCGCACCCCAGGACTGCTCTTTCTCTGGCCATGGCCATGCCACTCCTGACTCATACCTTAGCAGCCCCATCTTCTTCTTCTTCTTCTTCACTCTCTCTTCATAAGCTTAAGCCTCCTTCAACTTCTCCTACGTTCTGCCCTTGTACGTCCAAACACAAGCCCTATCGCCGTCCAAAGGTTTGTTGCCTCTTTAAAAAAATTTTTTGATTAAATTAATTGACTATGTTATGTAGTTTGGCAACTTTTTGATTACAGAGTAAGATTAGAAAATGTAGAGCAGAGTTCTCTGGAGACGCGCCGTTAGCGGTTGCAATCGGGGCCTGTGTTCTTAGTTCTTTTCTTTTGCCCAAGACTGCTGATGATAATAGTTGTAGTAGTGATAGAGCAGATGGGGAATCGGGTATTAGTACCAAAGATACCAGGTTTACTGTGATGGGCATCATCAGTTTCATCCCTTATTTTAACTGGCTGGTCTGTTTTAATCAATATTCTGCTATCATGATTTCCTCCTTACTTAGTGTTCATTCAAGAAAAAAAACAAAAATAACAAAACAAGTGTTTGGTTGGTTATTTTGATTGATTGATTGACAGAGTTGGGTATTCGCTTGGCTTGATACTAGGAAGCGGCGATATGCTATTTACTCTCTTGTCTACTTGGCTCCATATCTTAGGTTCCTCCTCCCATTCAAACAATCCTTTCTTCAGTTAATTGAAATTGGGTTGTTAAATGTTCTTTTCTTTAATCCAAGGTCTTGATTGATTGCAGATCAAATATGTCACTGTCCCCAGAAGACAGTTGGCTGCCTATTGCCAGCATTTTTATTTGCATTGTCCATGTCCAGGTTTTCTTTTCTTTGCATACCTACACCACCCCTAATACAATTATATTCTTTTCAATTATTCATCCATTGATCATTATTTATATATGTATATATATGCCTTTCAGCTGGAAGCGAGTATCAGTAGTGGTGATATTCAAGGCTTTCAATTATTTACTGATTCTTCGTTAATCAAAAAGAGGGAATTTGATATGGAGGAGGGTCATCCTGGAGAGGTATGAATATACATATACATGGTAAAATGATGTTCTGTTAGCGATTTCTTTTTCATTCTTGTTTACTATGTGCCGTCTGTATATATATACAATATAAATATTGATGCTGCGTCTTCGATATCTCAGGCGAGAAAACAAGGTTATGATAAACTGCCCCATGGTGAAGAAGAAAAAGAAGAAGAACAAGAAGAACAAGAACAAGAACAACAACAACAACAACCGCAATCAAGAGCTTACTGGGACGGTGACCATGATGATAAGATGAGAAACTGTAGATAATCAACCTTTTTTTTTAAATTATTTTGTGCAACTCGATGACAAAATGTGGATCTTTATGATTAATGTTCCAACTCAAACTTTCTTTTGGTTATGTGAAGAAAAGGACATGTTTGTCCTAGAAACTGGAGGTGGTTTTGTAAAAGTGCCTCGATTTTTTGGTGTTGATTTGAATTTTCATACCCATCCCGAGACTACGCGAGTGAATGCCAAAGAAAGCGAGGAATTATAATGGTAAATATTATGTTCTCATTTGTCCTTGTGTGCCCAAGTGAATCTATGTTGATTGATATTGGACATTCTGGTTACATGTCTTTGTTGTTTATAACTTTCTACAATGTCTAAGCTGTGTTTCGTATACTATCTATTATTAGGATTAAGATTTTTATCGCCCTTTTATTAGGATATAATTTGTTTAATTGATCTCAAAATTGCGAGTTTAAATGGAATAAGGAAAGATTTGAAGGGCTTAATTATAGATTTTGAGAAGTAATGTTTAATTTGGAAGCCAAGATAAAGGTTCTGATCTTGTGTTGCTTGTGCTTTCGTGTTTCGAAGTTTTTCAATGTACGCAAGACACCACAAATACTAAGCACACAATCGATTCTCATCTCAATAGAAAAGCTTAGGCCATATTTTGTATGGTTTCTTCATTTGGTTTTGATTTTTTTTTTTAACATAAAAATTTTAAAAATAGTATATAAATTAAAAAAGACAATACACTAATATAGTGAAAATTTTGAAAAAAACAATACATAAAAATCAATACAAAAATATAAAAATTACAAATAAAATTACAACTAACAACAATATCAAAAGGCCTTTAATCTTTTAGTGATCGGAATTAAAAAGCATCAATCATAATGATTCAGACAAGAAACAGTTTTGATGGTCACCTGCTAACAAATGCAACGGCAACAGCAAGAACAACAAGAAGTTGAGCCTTTATATTGGTAAAAATAAAATAAAAACTCATAGACAACTTCACACTTATCATAGTAAACATATTGGAAACCTGTCATTCCTATACTGAGGTTATTATTTAGCAACACCTAGGAGTTGGAACGCTAATCAATTATGAATCCCCCTTATGAGTCAATTAGTAGCCATTCCAATAAGTCTCTTTTATCATTGTTATTGTCTTTGGTGAATGCGACTAGGATAAGATTGGTCTATGCCCCCATAAAAGAAGTTATATTTAGTGGCATACTTTAGTAGAGCAAGATTACAATTAAGTGGTTCATTAATTATAATGTATTAATTTCCATGGAGTTTGTACTGTAGGTATCCACTAACTATAGTCGATGAAGTGTACATTATCTAGAAGATTAGGATAATATTCAGTTTTATTAGAAACAAGAGCGGTTTATTGACCATCCAAAAATTTCGATGATGGGCAAAAACAGTTCAATGCTACGGTGCCCGGATCAATGCGTCTAAGAATTTCCCTTTGAGTGTGCCTAGTACGGCAAATAGCCGGTGGCATGATATAATATCATATGACATATGGACAGAAAATCGAACTTAAACACATGTTTTGTGTACGTGAGGACTAAAAGGATCTTTATATTTGGTTCACCTAAGCTTATTGAACTAATCTGTCATGCCAACTGAGCAATAGTTACCCTTACTTTTGTAGAATGATTTTTTTTTTACAGTACTTTTGTATAATGATTTGACAAAACTCCCGTAATTAACTTATTTTTATTGAGAAATTAAAACCTTAATAAATATAATTTAAAACAAATAAATCAAAAATAATGAGTCAGTTGATATATTTTTATCTTTTATTATGATTTTTAGTTTCTATTTTTTATTTTTTATTTTTATTTAAAAATAAATATTTATTTAATTAAAAAATAAAAATAAAAAGTTGTTTACGTTTTTTCTTGAAAATATAACCAATGAATTAATCAGCTATGGCTGTCCCATCAACCTTCCATCTGACCTAATCAGTTATGGCTAATTTAGTGATGATTAAATTCAAAAGATTGATCGATTGAAATTTATTTAAAAAATTAATTTAATAATAAAAATTAAATATAAAATAAATTAAAATATTTAAATTAAAATATTCTCATATATTTGAAAAATGCATATTAATTAATAATTATATTCATTATTAAATGTAAAAAATTTTATTTATAAACTATGTTTATTAAATATAAAGATTCTTATTTATGATTTATTGTTTTTATTTTTGTAAATTTATGAATTATGTTTATAAACAGAAATAAAGCAAACATTCTTTGCTTAAAAAAAAACGTAAACAAGAAATTAAAAGCAAAATGGATAACAATTAGGCTTGAGATTTCGACAAACTTTATTTCATTTTCTTATAGGATCTTCTCTTCCTTCTAACCTTTAATAGTTTTATATATCTAACTATTGGAGAAAAACGAAGAATAACGTATCTTTTATAAAAATCGAAAAATCATGTTAATTATTCTCACATTTCTTTTTTCTTTATATAAGAAAAATAAAATTTTCTTTAATATTAAAATTCAATAAAATTAAATTGGAAATTCAATTATAATTATAATTTAATTTTAATAAAATCAAATATTACAATAAAATCTTAAAATTTACAATTCAATCTAACTTAATTGATTTTTTCTATCCTTTAATATAGTTTTATATATGACTCATTAATTTTTTAATATACTAATAATAATTATGAATTATAATTTTAACTTAAAATTAGCATTAAATAAATTATAATTTATTTTAATTTATCTTTAATTTTTTAATTTAATAATTTATAATCATATATTAAAATTAATGTTTAACAACATATCATAGCTACCTAAATATAAGAAATATTAAAGTTATTTGATTTAACTTATGCAATTATAATTTATAGTTTAATCCTCTCATCATTTAGTGATAAGATTAAAATTTATTAAATTTTTATATGCTTTTTAATATTATTTCAATCTTATTTTATTATTTAAATATTTAATTTATGTTATATTGTATTTAATGACAAATTTATTTCCTTAGCACAAATTTTGGATCAAAATATGATGAATTTAAAGTAACGTAAGCAAATGCCAAAAATTGTATTAATTTGAAAAAAAAAGAAAAAATCAATTTAGTGTCTTAAAACAGTGAGCATAGGAGCTTTAGGAGGCACGTGCGAAAAACAAGCAGCAGAGGAGATTTAATTGGTATATGCGCGTGCCCCTAGGTATAAAAGGAAGATGTGAGGTGCGGCTAAAGGAGTTGGCGACTAGAGGAAAAGCTATTTGCGGGAGAAGCAGCTGGTCTTGGAGTTTTTGGCTGTTGTCCAGACAAGTAGGAGAGCTTGGTGGTTTGGCGGCTAGGAGCTTCAAGCTGCTACACGCACACCACAAATGCACACCAAGAGACAGGGGACAGACGCACCAGGAGCTACTGCATTTTTCCTCTACTCGTCTACTATTTGAGTTTTCTTTTGATTTATTCGTTTAAGTTGCTGTGATTATATTCTTGTAATTTTATTTTTTGTTATTTGTTTTTGCTCTCTTAACAGCCGAAACTTTGGTAATTTCTTGGTTAGGTTTAACCTTGTCTTTTCATTTTCTTCTCCAATCTTTAAATATTGCTTAAATGATAATTTCAGAATTAATTTTGATTAATTATTAAGTTGTTTAAGGTCTTATTTCATATAATTTTAATTATTTATACAGTATTTGGTTCATCTATATTTAGTAGTAGTTTCTATGCATGTTATTAGGTTTTAATTCATTTAAAATTCATTTTGTATTTAATTTTAAATATGAAATTCTTATTTAGAAAGTTAGTTTAAGTTTTGATTAATTAAATTTTAGTAATCAAATAATAGCTTAAGTAATGTGGGCTTGAATTAATTTAAAAGTCAATTTATGTTTTCCTTTATTGTTCTTAATTTTTCAGCTTTTGTTTTCTTTTAATTAATTATGTTTAGTTTTTATTTAATTTTTATTTTGTTTAATTTAATTATGTTTAACTAGTTTAATTTTGGGTTGGAGGATATTAATGAAATTTTAGCTTAATAATTGTGAAAATTGATTAGGAATTGATTAAGTGTTGTGATTTAGGTAAAGATTGAATAGCAATTCTACATAAATTACATAAATTAAAAATTAATTCTTAAGATTGGTCATCTTAGGTTTAATTTCTAATTCTATTATTAGGAATGAACTGGTGATACGTAATAGTCATAGTGATTTCCGTAAGTAACAATAGGCTAATTGAATTTGTTGAAGGCATCTTGATGAAGAAGAGCAAGAGGCATCTGTTGAAGGCAAGGAGATAGGCATAAATGAGATGGAGGATGACATACCTCCGCAGGTATGTGATACTACTTTTTGTATTATTGACTATATTTCTAATCCTTTTCCTCACAGGTTGCATCAAGAAAAGAAAGGTGAAGTAGAAAAAGATAAGAAGAGCGAGCAAAAGAGGCAGGAGGATCAGCAGAGAGAGATGTTCGAGTAAAGTGATTTTTTAGAGGAGTTTTATGCAAGCAAGTCAGAGTTCAAAGATGTTGTGCAGGATGTAAAACCTTCACACTTATTAATTACACAATTAGGAGGATCATCCTGGGAGAAGGGCAATGGCCAAAGGAGAGAGTGGACAATAGAGTACGATGGCGAAACGATGAAGTTCCACTCCTTAGAAGTCTTGAGGCACCATACTGATTAGGAGCTTATTTCACAGGCAGTTGCTCCAGGCTTTCCATGGAGTCTTAGCATGCTACCTGTCGGGCTCAAGCATCCATTTGACAATAAATAACATTACATGCCAAGAGTCAAGCTTATAACCTAAAAATAAGAGCTTGATGGGAGGCACCCCATCCGTATCCCTTTCTTTTATTTGTTTTTCTCTTTTGATTTTATCTTTTAGTTGTTTGTTTTGAGTGTTTTACTTGTTTTCTTTGGTTTGTTTTGTTTGTAGGCATTCAGAGTTGCTATCTTAGTTTTCAAGCTACAATCTTTCATTTCGAGCTACATTTGGTCCTTTCAATTCAGGGGAGTACTTCTGTTCCGACCCTCGTATACTTGTATTTTCATTGCCTTAAGGACATTAGAGATAATGTTCATTATAAGTGTGGGGGTGGGGATAGTTTGATTGAATTGAAAAATTTTGAAAAG